>LPNX010344778.1:188437-210808 GCA_001517045.1 Pseudotsuga menziesii | reverse complement strand
TCCAACAGATTCAACAACAGAAGCAGAATATGTGGCTGCAGCTAAAGCAACGAAAGAAATAGTATGGCTCAGGAAGATACTTGAAGATTTGCAAGAAAAAAAAGAAAACTCCACTCCATTATTAGTCGACAATACTTCTGCAATCAAGCTGGCTAAGAATCCTAGATTCCATGATCGAACCAAACACATCAACACAAAGTATCATTTTATTCAACATCATGTAGAGGCCAAGACAGTCCATCTTCGACATTGTTCCACAAATGATCAAGTTGTAGACATCTTCACCAAAGTGCTTGGACGAGAAAAGTTTGAAAGATTCAGAAACATGCTCGGACTTACGAACACCCCTTCGGATTAAGAAGGGGATTGTTAGAATATAATCTGTCGGGATTATATATTGTAAATAAATAAATAAATCTGAATAGTAGGAAGCCGAAAAGGCTGGGCGGAAGGTGAAACACAACCGTCATATGATTTGTATAAGTATATGCATTAGCAAAGGAATAAATTGAATCGGGAGTTATACCTATCATTAAGATTGACGTTATGGAGGTTAACTGTGTGCCCATATAAAAGACAATACCTCTAATGTGGAAAAGCAGAGGTTTTAGCATTTATTTGTTGTATATGGAAGCTATGCAGGTTTTCCGTGTGCCCATTTAAAAGGCAATACCTCTAATGTAAAAAATCAAAGCTTTTAACATTTAACGATTTTGATTACTATAGATAATAAATTTTTTCTTGTTGTTGATAACTAAATTACTGCAATCATAATGCCTATATAAAATATAATAATTATGTTAAAAAAAAAGCATTCTACATTTATATGTTGTTATTGCAAGAGATAATATTGTTAGATTTTTAACATTAAGCTGGCATCATATTAGGATCTTTAACTGAGAGAATAACAAGCACAACAATCAAACACAAGAGACAATGAACACAATGGTTTTCCTCAGGGAAACCATAAATGGAGAAAACCCCGCAACTTCCTCAGAGATAGAATCAACACCAAAAGTAAAACCCCAAAACAGTAAGATGATCTCCCGACAGCAGCAACCTTTTTCTTCCTACCCCAGTGTCTTCTTCTTCCTCAGATATGTGCTACAACTGAGTGTGAGTGAGTGTGTGCTAAATAGAGAGGCTAGCTCTCTATTTATACTAATTCCTGACATGACTAAACCCTACTAGGGCTGACTTCTCTAGGAGAGTCTAATAACCCTAATGCCATGGAACTACGGGGACTTTAACCCTTGAACAATAGGAGGGTTACCCACAATGACTTGACATGACTTGTTTACATTATAGATCCTCCCGATCGGAACATCGGGGCATGACATGACTCAATTACATTATAGACACATCCCGGAATAAACATCGGGGAACAAGACATAAGATACATAGGTGAATACATTTCGAAGTTACAAATACATCAACACTCCCTCTTAACTAGGAAGGTATTCTTTCGACACAATTTTTAGCATTGGTCTTGTTCTCTGTATCGACTAGATCATCTCGACATCATCATCATCATCATCTTCTTCAAGTTTTCTTCGTCTTCTTCGTCTTCTTCGTCTTCTTTGTCTTCAAGTCTTCTTCATCTTCAAGTCATCTTCTAAGTTATCTTCTTCTTCAAGTCTTCTTCATCACGGGATCTGGATCATCATGATTGCTGGAACATCACTACTGGATCATCATCACTATATCACCATCAAATCTAGATCATCACTTGATCTAGATCATCATCAAGTCTGGATCATCATCACATCTGGATCATCATCAAATATGGATCATCAACATCAGTGCTATCTCTCGATTCTTCTCATCACAGGAATTTCTATAGAGCCATCCCTTTTTCATGCTGGTTGTAGGCCTACCCTTCATGTAGGTATTCATCAGCGCTTATATCTGACCCTAAGTCAGAATGCCCCACCCAACTCTTACATCTAACCTCATCTTGTCAGAAAGGCACGCCCAACACTCACATCTGACCTCATCTTGTCAGAAAGGCCTAGCACTCACATCTGACCATGTGTAAACACATCGCACCAGAATGTCTCAGCACTTATATCCAACCATGTGCAAACACATCGCATCGGAAAGGCTTAGCACTTACATTCGACCATGTTCGAAAACACCGCATCGGAAGGGATCAACACTTATATTTGACCATGTTCAAAAACATTGCATCGAAAGGGCTCTGCACTTACATTCGACCATGTTCAAAAACACCGCATCGAAAGGGCTCTCAGTCCCAGACCGAGGATTCTTGGTAACTGACCAGGTGCCTCCATTCTCCCAGAGAATGACATCAACCCTTATATTTGATCAAGTGGGAACACCTCCCTCAATCACATCAGACTGGCCATGCGCTCACATCTGATCATGTAAGACTACATCCTATAGTCATATCAGAATGACCCTCAGTACCAGACTGATTTTTATTGGTAACTGACCAGGTGCCTCCATTCCAAGAATGGAATTTATCCCTTACATATGATTATGTAGGGACCAATCCTACAGTCACATCAGAATGGCTTAGCACTCATATCTGACATGGAAGGAACCAAATCCTCTCACCATGATAGAATGGCTTAGCCCTTACATCTGACCATGGAAGGAACCTAATCCTCTCACCATGTTAGAATGGCTTTCGGTCTCATCATTTACCCTTGGAGGGAACCTCGATTTGGAGAACACCAAGCTTCTCCCTGAAGTACTCAAACTTCACTCTAGCTAATGGCTTCGTCAATACATCAGCTATCTGTTCCTCCATTGCAACATACTGGAGCTTCATTGCTCCTCTTTGCACCATATCCATGTTATAGTGATACTTGATCTCGATATGCTTCGACTTGTCATGGAACACAGGGTTCTCTGGCAACTTCACACAACTCTGGCTGTCACAATATATACAAGTAGCATCCATCTAGAGATCAAATAAATCAGACAGTAGCTTCCTCAACCATACTGCCTCACAACTAGCCGAAGAAGCTGTGACATACTCTGCTTCAGCTATACTTAGTGCCACACAGGATTGCTTCCTACTAAACCAAGAGATCACACCTGATCCCATACTGAAGCAACACCCTGAAGTGCTCTTCCTATCGATGGCACTGCCTGCCCAATCTGAATCAACATAACACTCTAGGTTAATCTTCTTATTTTCTTCGTACTTGAGCCCATAATCAACTGTACCCTTCAGGTACCTCAGAATATGCTTTGCAGCAATCAAGTGAACATGTCTCGAATCTGTCAGGAACTGGCTCAAGGTGTTCACAACAAAGAAAATATCTGGTCTCATGTTCGTCAGGTACATCAAGGACCCAATCATCTGACGATACATCGTAGCATCAACCGCTTCTGATGAAGCATCACTCAATAGCTTAAGGTTAGATGCCATAGGTGTGGTTATGGCCTTGTACTCCATCATCTCAAATCTATTCAGAATCTCTACTACATACTTCCCTTGTCCAAGGAAGATTCCAGTCGCATTTTGCCACACCTCCATGCCTAAGAAATAGTGCATCATACCCAAGTCCTTCATTTTGAACTCGGAAACAAGTTTCCTCTTCGTATCAGTAATCAACCCATCCATACCTATTACAAATAGATCATCTACATATAGTAGGAGTATTAATGGATTGCCATCTTCAACCTTGTAGTAAAGGTTAGAGTCTGCTTTACTCTTGGTAAAGCCCAAACTGGATAGGAAACCATCAATTCTACCGTACCATGTCTTGGGTGCCTGTTTCAAACCGTAAAGGGCTTTCTTCAATTTGCACACATGAGATTCCTTGTCATGTGTCTCAAAACTGAGTGGTTGCTCCACATATACTTCCTCTTCTACTACACCATTCAAGAAAGCAGTCTTGACATTGATCTAGTGTATCTTCCATTTCATCACTACAGCCATAGCAAATATTGTTCTAATGGAAGTGTATCTGGCTATAGGTGCAAAGGTTTCTTCATAATCTATTCCTTCTTTCTGGGAGAAACCATAAGCCATGAATCTTGCTTTATATTTCTCGATGCTGCCATCTGCAACATGCTTGATCTTGTAGATCCATTTGGAAGTTACAATGGACTTCCCTTCTGGTCTTGGGACAACATCCCAAACATCATTCTTCATGATCGATTGATACTCTTCGATCATAGCATCCTTCCATTCTTTCCTTTCTACCGCTTCTTCATAGTTGGAAGGTTTTTTATCAATAATGTCACATAGCAAAGCTACATAATTGGAACATGACCTAGTTCTATTTCTTCCTCTGAAGCTCCATATCTTTTTGCACCTTGGATAATTTCACGTACCCAAGAAGGTTTCCTCTTATGAGGATTCTTCTCTAGAGGTGGATCTACAAGTTCTTGAGGTTCTTCTAATTCTCAATCTTCTTCTTGAATTTCTTCGTTCATGGTTGTATCATGAACTCTAGGTGCTCTTATTTCTTTTATTTCTTCAGCCGGTTTCTTCTTGGATTTGATGTAGGCTGAATCTTCGTCAAATGTCACATCTCTGCTAATGTTAATCTTCTTGAACCCTAGGAAGTATATTCTGTAAGCCTTCGAGCTTTCAGAGTATCCCACAAATATGCCCTTCTTTCCTGAAGGATCTAACTTCGTCCTCTTTACTTTTGGAATGTGTATGTATACAGGAAAGCTAAATATTCTGAGATGGCCGACTTCTGGTTTCTTACTGGAGAAGACTTCTTCAGGAGTCTTGTTCTCGAGTACTCTGTGTGGAGTACGGTTTTGTACATACACCGCTGTTCTGACAGATTTTGCCCACAAATGCATAGGAAGACCTTGATCATGAACCATTGCTCTTGCAGCTTCCATGATAGTTCTATTCTTCCTTTCTGCAATCCCATTCTTTTGTGGATTATAGGGAGTGGACAACTCCCTCTTAATCCTTGAGTCTTTACATAGCTCTTTGAATTTATTCGAAGTGAATTTTCCGCCATTATCTGATCGAAAGGTCTTGATCTTCTTTTCAGTGTGGTTCTCGATCAAGGCTTTGAATTCCTTGAACTTACTGAATACTTCATCTTTGTTCTTCATAAAGTATATCCATGCCTTTCTAGAAAAATCATCAATAAAAGAAACATAGTATGCATACCCGCTTAGTGAACTTGATGACATTGGACCACATACATCGGAGTGGATGATTTCCAAGATTCCTTTTGCTTTTCTCTCGCTACTTGGAAATGTCTTCTTTGTGTTCTTCCCTTTCACACATCCTTTGCATACACCTACATGTTTTGTCTGCATTTTTGGGAGTCCTTCAACAGCTTTGCTTGCAAGTGGTAGTGCTATGTAATGCACATGTGCAAGCCTTCTATGCCAAATCTCATTTGGTTCTACCGAGTCATGAACCAAAGCTTGTTCTGGTTGGCCATTCAATTGTATAGCCCTCCTTCTTGTTCCCCAATCACTACTGCATCATCGAAAGACTTTCCCTTTGGCCACATGAGGACTTGGTCGTCTACAAATGCAACCCTCATTCCTTTTGCATCCAATGCAGATATGGAGAGGAGGTTCTTCTTTAGTCCAGGTACAAACAATACATCTTTCATCTTGATAGACTTTCCAGATTCTAAATTTTATGTGGATTCACCACTACCTTTGATTGGATATTGGTAGTCATCTCCGAGTTTCACCTTGTGAGGTGATTCATGTTCAGATAGTTTCACAAAGGATTCCTTGAATCCTGTCATATGTTTGGAAGCACCACTGTCTATAAGCCAATCATTGCTGCCATGTGTGATAGTTCCCGTGAGAGCGGAGATCAAAACATATTCTTCATCACTGACTTATCTGTTTCTCTTTGTGGAAGGTTCATCATCCTCTGCAGCATGAGCATGATGTCTTCTCTTGTTTACCTTCTTCTTGTGAGAGCTACTTTTGTTTCTAGGACAGTCTCTAGCAAAATTTCCTCTTTCATCACATGCATAGCAAATGTATTTAGACAAATCTCTAGGCTTTCTAGAGTTATTCCTTTGATGAGAGTACTTACTTCTGTGGTGGCTAGATTTGGTTTTCTTGGATTGTACTGTGAGAGCTTTATCTTCACTTCCCATCTTTTCTTCTCGAGCTGCTATCCGAGCTTCTTCTTGAGAGCATTCTTCCCATAGTCTTCTGAACTTGACTAACTTATTTCTTGCATAGATCCCTTGAATAAAGGAGTCCCATGATCTAGGGAGACCATTCAAGGTGGTCATTACAATCTCTGCATTTTCTACTTCTTCATCTACTGCTTCTAGTTGTTCCTTGATCTGAGAGACCCTTGTAAGGTAAGACTGAATGGTCTTAGCATTTTGGATCTTTACACTCTTCAGTTGGTTTCTCAGAGTCATCTTCCAGTTTATGTTCTTTCCTTCAAATAGTTTGGTTAGGGAATCAAACATAGCTTTAGGTGTCTTTAGGGAGGACACCTGTGGTATGAGGTGATCTTTGATTAAATCAACAATGATCCTCTTTTCCATAACCAATTTCTTCTTATGTAAGGCCTTAGCCTCATCTCCCTTTGGAACTGGAATCTCCTCATGGATGTAGGAGTCCAATTCATTTTCTTCTAGGACCAGGGAGATCCTATACTTCCAGGCTCGGAAGTTATCAGCTCCCTCAAGCTTTTCATCAAGATTGGTATGATGAGACATCTTAACCGAGAACCTCAAATGGAAATACAAAAGATTTAGATCTTACTAGGTCAAGATGTCGGATCTGGATTTGGAGCTGAAATTTTGCAGTGATGGTTCAGAGTAGATTAGGGTTTTTCTTTTCTGGAGTTCTGTCCAACCAAATGCTTTGATCTTGATCCCTAACTTTGATTTTGAGGAGGAGATCAATCCAGGCCTGGGATCATTGAAAAATTCCACTTTTGTGGAAAGCCCTAATTTCTGGTAGTAGTGTTGGGTCCAAAACTGAAAAACCTCAGAATTGGATTCTGCTTCGACAGAAAGATGCGCCCTAGGGAGGAGAGTTATTCCAACCTTATTTTGCTGAAAATCTATGGAGTAATATACACAAAGTAGGAAGCCCTATTTCCCGCAGCTGTACAATGTCTTCTTCTCAGGTTAGCTCTAATACCATGTTAGATATTTAACATTAAGCTAGCATCATATTAGGATCTTTAACTAAGAGAATAACAAGCACAACAATCAAACACAAGAGACAATGAGCACAATGTTTTTCCTTGGGGAAACCATAAATGGAGAAAACCTCGTAACTTCCTCAGAGATAGAATCAACACCAAAAGTAAAACCTCAAAACAATAAGATGATCTCCCAATAGCAGCAACCTTTTTCTTCCTAGCCCCAGTGTCTTCTTCTTCCTCAGCTATGCGCTACAACTGAGTGTGAGTGAGTGTGTGCTAAATAGAGAGGCTATCTCTCTATTTATACTAATTCCCGACATGACTAAACTGACATTGTGCCATTTCCCTCCACAATATGTGTTTCCCTTATTAGCAGTCATTCCTTGGAAATGCTTCATTGGGTAAGGAAAACAATAAAGTTGTTATTCTGATTTCTTGTGGATGAATTTTACACTACTCCCAGAGTATGGTTCATGATTTCACTACACACTATGGACACTTTGAAATGCTAATGTGGACCCTTCCTTATGTAGTGATGATGAACTTTTAGGTAGTATGGAATATTTGTACATTTGAGAGAGAGATGATTGGTTGTACCCCACCTTATTGGTACAACCCTTTGGTCCTTATGGTTATGTATTGTGGGTAAAGGGGGTTGTTCTCCCTCCTTGTGTCTCACCCCTTTGGTCCTTTGGTTAAAAGGTGGTTTTGGACCTTTCCTTGATTTATGGTTAGTCTTGTGTTAGCGCCCTCCTCATTTTGTGCGGTGTAGTACCTAAATTCCTTACTATTGACCCTTGACGTTTACTTATTATTGTTATTGTATCTTTTCGTTAAGGGCTTCTCTCCTTTGAGGAGGTGATGGTTTGTCCTTACCTTTGGCCATGATTTTGAGGGAAGAATCTAGAAGTATTTGTGCATTATAAAGGAATGATATTTGACATCTTTCATCATCCATCTTTGGTGGTTTATCTAAGCTATAACGTCAAGGGTTATCCGTACTATTTGGATGGAGATTCTTTGCTAAGTCTATTGTGACCCTAACCGCCTGCTGTAGGGTGACGTTACTTCTTGTTGAATATTTTTTCACGAGAGAGAGAGATCCGTAGCATGTATATGCCTACTGTTGAGAGATCCACTATATTCAGGGTGATCCAATATGTCTGTAGCTTGATCTACAGGTGGTTGAGTTGGTCCTTCTGTTTGAGGTCCGATTTGTTGTGATCTAATGTCATTGTGATTTGATCCACTGTCTGTAGGGTTTGATTTTTATAATTTGAAACTCGATTTGTTGTGATCTACAATGGTGGTGATTCGTTCTACTGCTTGTAAGGTTTGAACTCCTCCAAGGTGAAGTATCTACTATAGACTATTGTGTAGACTGTAATCCTAAGTGACTTGTTGTTAGAGAAGTATGAGATTAAACTTGTGTCTAGATTTTTGTGGGATTTCTTTGTGACTTGACTATCAATGACCCTTTCCCTACTACAACCTGTCATCTTTCTCTCTTTGGTTTATACTAGACCTCAAAGGGTCAACTTGTTCCTTTTATGTGGTTGTGTCTCTAAGAGACACAATTAGTTCTGAAAGTACTATTATGAGTATACAGTTAGGAAAGGTCCCACACTATAGGTGAGTAACTAATATTGTTCTTTTATAAATTGTACAGGTCATTGCAATTTATTATGTTGAGATGATTACATGTTATGAGCACTTACTTTAACACCACTGACAATTTTAGGGGTAACTTAGAACTTTGAGCTCTTGAGCTTAGAAGAGATTATGACCAAAATAGTGAGTTTGAAGATCACATTCAAAAGGTTGGTTTTAAGAGTTGGATGACTTGCAAGGATTTATTTGAATAGTATTATTGAAATCCTGTAGACTCACTTTTTCGTTTTTTAAGAGTTGATAATGGCCTTGAAAATGTCTTGGAATTATCGTTTCACAAAGGTGTCAAGCTTAGATAAAATATCAATATGGGAATGATGTTAGTTAACTTTAGAAGCACTAGTTTTGGAGCATGGAAATATTGAATTTGAATTGTCTTCAAAGGAGATTAGACTGAAATTAGTCCAAATTTAATGAAATTGGGGTTAGAAGGGAAATGGGTTAATTATTTTTTGACATTGGGATATTATAATTTTATAACTGTTTTCCCATGGTGTTGGTATAACCAAACATGTATTTGTCAGGTCTATCTTCCTCGAGCGAGGGGAGTTAGGAATACTAGAGGAAAGTGAGACATCCAGAAGATCTACAACAGGTATATCGACTAGATGTCAAAATATCAGAAGAAAATTCCATAAATGCATGGAATTTTTTCTCACTGAAGGGGGGTCATGTTCTTATGATGATGAGACTGTAGGCGACATCAAGGTGCCCTTGATGTACAAACATCTAGTGAAACAATGGGTACCAAAAGATATTCCTCAAATAAACAAATATTTTTGTGTGAATGAGAGGATATATTGAATTGCATCATTGTCATTACATGGTTTGGGATTGTTTTGCATGGATGGCATAAAGGTCGAGTATGCTATATGTACATAATTGATGGAGTATGTTGGACCCTGTTACAACTACATAGATTGGATGTGTCTGGTTCAATAGACATGAAGTATGCACAAATATGGATTTCCTGCAAAATATTTACAGTTGAAATACAATTATCAAAATAAAGGAGCGACGATGTACATTGACGGAAGACCAAAAGCTACAGGGAATATTGCATGGTTTATAAATAGTACACAACCAGGGTCTACAATTAAGCAACACAATTACATATTTGAGTGGCATGAAGGAAACCATTTTTTTGTATGTGCCATTAAAATCAATAGCTACAGGGGAAGAGTTGCTCATTAATTGCAATTTGAATTGAATAGATACAAACACTGTTACTATGGGAGTGGCACATCTAACAATTTAACGAACCTTTATTTAATAAATATAATATCTTATGTATTTTTTGTTAGTCTATTGTTCTAATTTCATTAAAATTTTCTATATTTAAGTTGCAGGGTACTAATCGTGGCATCTCCCCAGTAGCTGATCAAATAATTACACCATCCCCGAGGCATCATGTATACATCATTATAATTGTACAAATATAATATGAGCAAAATGTTTATTTGTTATGTTTTTCATGAGTATATTCATTTTGTTTAGATATTGTAATTGATATTTTTGTTGCAGGGTAATGATCGAGGCATCTCCCTACCGGTAGATTAGCTATGACCTTCCTCGAGGTAGTAAGTATGCCTCATTGTAATTTTACTACTATAATATGCGCAATACATTTTATTATTATTTATTTTCACCAGTATATTGGTTTCATTTTGATAATGAATTATGTATTTTTCATCACAGGCTAGTGATTGGGGTAGTTCCCCAATAGTTGATAAAAGGAGTACACCATCCCCGAGGTAGCATGTAAACCTCATTGTAATTGCACACATATAATTACATGAGCACTGTGGTTTTTTATTACTTTTTTCGTGAGTACATTGATTTCATTTTGATAATGTTTTATACAATTATTGATTAGGGAAAGTCCCCAGTCATTGATTAGACGAGTACACGCTCCTCGAGTCAATAGGTATACCTCTTTCTAGTTGCACAAATATAATATGAACAATATTTTTTTTTGGTTATGTATTTTTCTTGTCTATGTAATGTCCCCGGTTTTGACCCCGTTTGCATGATGTATATATTGTAATTAATCGTGGTGAGGAGCTCAAGGAAAAATCCCCACCATCGATTTGGTAGTGTGTGTGTTTCGGCAATGGGGATAGTTGTCGATGGTTTATCGTGCCATTTGGCACATTATAATTCGGCATCATGTAAACACGCACATCAAATAAAACTAAAACCACAACCAGCTACGATAGTGCAACATTGAATGAAAAGGCATGGTTCCAAAGGATAAGGGGTGGGGGAATGTCAAACCTTGGTTATGGGGGAAAAACCCATGTTTTACCACCTTGTTGATTTGTCACCTTTTTGTCTCATCCAACCTATTTAACCTCTTTAATGCCTTGGTTTTGTTTGATGGGGTAGTTATGGCTGAGTTGTTGAGGGCAATTATTGCTAGAGGAAACGTGGGTAAGGAGGCAAGCAACTCCATTCTTTCCCATTCCTCCATATTCTCCACGGCGCCATTCTCACCCTGCCGGTTCGTCCTCCTCACGCTGAGCGTTCTGCTGTTCACCCATGTGTAGAGGCCGCTGTCTGTTTGCTTACACAGCTGGGCTTCAACCTTGACGATGGTGGTCGGTTTCTTGCTCACGCATAGGTTCGTGGTTTGTTCATTCCTCACGCGGAGGCCGCTGTTTGTTTTTTTCCTCACACTGAGGGGCGGGAGTCTTGCTCATCCTCACGCACAGGCAGAGGATCTGCTGGATCTCACGCGGCCAGGAGGAGAGCTGCTTACCTGTGGTCATTCACGTTTTCCACAGAGTGGAATTGGGTAAGTCTCCTTGGCGTTTTGTGGTCTGGTGCGGGTTGCACTCACGCATAGACTGTTTGGGGGTCATTTTCCCACTTGTGAGCCTTGCTCACTGATTGTGTCTTGGGGATGTTGTCTTCCCCACGTTTTTTTGTTGGATGTGGTGTCCAATTGCGCTTTGGGATGCTATGCTTTCGTATTGAGTCATTTTCTGCAGGGGTCTGCATCTGAGTTTCCCTGCTGTTTGGGATTGTGTATAGCTGCCATCGTTGGCACTGTGAGTTGGGGCTGTTGATGGCCACAGTCATTGGCCGAACCTCCCATGGTTATGCCGGGAGTTCTATTTCTTATCCACTGTGGGCTGTGGATTGTTGCCACTATTTTTATTGTGAAATTGAGCTGCTGAAGTACCCTAGTTTTGGGTTGCAGCTGAGTTGTTTTGGCCATGTTAGGGCCAAGAACAACTTCGTGTTGCCTTGTGGGCTTGAGCTGTGCCTCATCTTCTGTTGGGATTATCCCTGGTTGTTTTTCTTTCTTCACAGGGCTGTGAAGGGTTTGATTGCTGCGGGTATGCAGTGGTTGGTCTTCGGACTGTGCTGGCTTGGCCGATTGTGGAAGGCCTGGTAAACCCAACGGTGTTGGTTTGGCTGATTGTGTCCCCTGGCTATGTGTAAGCCTGCATTGTCTCCTTAGTCCTTGAGGAATCATGCCCAGCTCGGGGGTGGCAGCATTGTTGAGATATTGATGAGCAAGCTGGCCTATGGTTGGGTGGAACGTTGCAGCGACGTAGCTGGTTGCGGGTGATTTCTTCGTCAAAAGATAAGTGCTGCTGTTATTTCATCTCTGCAATTATATCTATTGTTCTATGAATTATGATGAACATGTTAAATGCTGGAAATGTATAGGTGTTGCTTCCGCTGTATATTAATTTCAAATGAATTATGATTGAAGATTAGGCATCTGTGTATGCTTGTAAGTTTAATTTTCAGCATTGATGGATTGTATATGTTCATGGGGCTGTTTGCCCGGCTGTATTTGGTGTTCGTCGCATCCTCTTCGTTGATCTGAGGGATGGGGACGTGATAGAATGGTATCAGAGCTCAAGGTTGCAACAATGGGCCTCTATGGGCCAAGAAGATGCAGTGACATAGGGTAGAATTACCTTCTATGTTCAGCAGAACAGCAGCAATCAGGAATTTGATGGAAGCAAATTTCAAAAATTTGCCTAGGTATTGGGGCAGTCGGAAGAGTTTGTGCAGTAAGCGTCCGCCGTTGCGGAAGCCAAAGTCATTTGGCTTCCGATGATGAAGACCGCCGACACCGGAGCAATTGGAGAAAGCCGCAAAAAATTGGCTAAGTGTTCCTCCTCGGAACAGTTAATGGAATTAACTTCCGACGTAGCGGAAGAGTTAGTGGGTTAGCATCCGTCGTTGCAGATGGAGAAACGATTCGACACCCGACGGAAAAGTCATCCGATTGATGGTAGTGCAGAAGAAAAATCGCGGAAATTTTCTAAGTGTCTGCGACTGATCGGAAGAAGTTTGCCTTTGGCGAGCCGTCGTTGCGGAAGCCAAAGCCATTTGGCTTCCGATGTTGAAGGACTTTCGATGCTGCGGATGGAGAAAGGATTTGGCATCCGCCATTGCGGGCGGAGAAACAACTTCCTAGACGACGGGTAAGGCCTCCGACGTAAAGAAAGAAAGTTGAAAGTTGAAAAATTTTCTAAGGCAAAAAGTCAGTTCACTCATCGGAGGTAAAAGTGTTTCATGTTTCGCCGTTGCGGAAGCCAAAGTCATTTGGCTTCCGATGTGGAAAGTGTTCCGACAGCCGACGGGGTAAAGGAAAGTTCGACATTTTTTCTAAGTGTTTTGACGCCCGTCGGAAGAGAAAGCGATTATGCGTCCGCCATTGTGGAAGCCAAAGTCATTTGGCTTCCGATGTGAAAAGCCTTCTGAGAGTCGCCGTGCGGAAGGGGAAAGCCTTCCGAGAGCCGCCATTGCGGAAGCATTAGTGGTTTGAGATCCGACTCTGCACAAAGAGAATTGAGTTTTTTCAAAGGGGATTTCTCAGTGGTTTTCAGGGGAATTTTGAACTGTTTTTTAGTGAATCTTCAAGACTGAAAAGGGAGAAAGTGGCAGCGATTTTATGCTCTAGATTGCGCGAAAATCATAGTTTTACAAAAAAAAAAAAAACTACGAGGGCACTGCCCTCGACCCGCCCTATAGTGGCGCAGGGAAGCCACAAGGGGGCAAGCCCCCTTGACCCCCGTCGTCCCTGGAGACAGTCGCTCTTGTGATCCTATGTTTTGAGCAATTTAGTAAGACCCAAAGTTCATAAAAGATGAATGGTGCAACGGAAGTAAGGTGGTTGAAGTTGGCAACCAAAATGCAGCTGTGGTTAAAATGCAAAGATTTGGTGAAAACCCTCATTCTCAGAAGTGGTGTGGTTTTTACACCCGAGGTCGGAATGACGCATGTGAATAGGCGTTGGAAAGCTTATCCGGGAGGGAACAAGGATAAGTGACCAACATCTGAGCATGAAGCAGTAAAGTGCTAATGATGGCCGCTACTATCAAATGGACAAATCTGGACAGTTGCATGCCCAGGAGTAGCAAGGACTATGAAGTCAATCAGCTGCCGTATGGAAGAGTAGTTCCATACAAGGATGAAAGACTTAAAAAGGGAAGTTTTTCTTAAAACTCTGTCTTGTTGATTATAAATACATTTCCTGAGTTTTATGCATAAAATGCATAAGGATATGTATGGCATGCATAAGATATTGCATGATTGGTAAGAATACTGGAAATTATATATTTATAATGAACCACTAATGATAATCATTGCCTTGATGTTGGCATTAGTGGCAAAACCAACGATGACATGGACCTAGCTGAATATGTTACTGATGCTGACAAAGTGTGTCCAACAACCCTCTGGAGAAAGGGATAAGGCAACAGGTCCATAACAAAAGTTGGTGAGCAAGTTCTGCAATCTCCTGCAAAGGACCAACCAAATTGGTCATGCCAAGGGTGTAAGTACAACCCATGCAGGTAAGAGTTACTTATGACAAATTCCATGGAATGGTAAAGGTAAGAGACCTCCTACCCTGTGGAAATTTGAATATAGAAAGGTGTCATGCTTACGTATGTTGATGCTATTGATTATAGTAATGCAACCTATATGAGGTAGTCATGGTTGGCCCATGGTATGTTTGAATGCATTGAGATGAATGCATGTGATCTTGTGAATAACTAACAGCTGAAATGATGAATTAATGATAACTCTGGGACTGTTTTGAAGGCTGTTATGAATGCAGGATAGTCATGATCAATTGGCTTCCAGAAATGCTCTATTGAAGAGCAAGGTAGTATGAATGATACGCTTGTGAAGTAAGGGTATCTAAACTTTCATTTAATTGCATAAATGATGTGACTATGCCTTACAAATGTTAATATGATAATGATTGCATGAAGTAAATGAGCTTTGATAACAATGATGGGACTAACAACTGGAAGTATTTGAATTTTATAAATTCTGAAAATGCTTCAGTGATGGTTGTAGCAATGACAAGGTTATATGCATCCAGACTTACCAAGTGTTTGGGTGTTTGAAGCTTATGTTTTAGGTAGAATACTTCGAGCATGGCATTGAGAGGTAAGACCCTAACCAATGCCCGAATCTACCATGTGAAAGAGCTTGTTAAATTTGAATTGTGAATTTCAAATTTAAGAAATTGCTGACAACTGCTAGTCACTACTGGCTTGCATAAGCTTGTGCTTGGATGTTTGAAGCTTATGTTTCAGGTATATTATTTTGAGCATGGCAGTGAGAGGTAATATCCTGACCAATGCTAGAATCTACCATATGATATGCATAATAGGTTGTTAAAATTCGAATTGTGAATTTCGGATTTGAGAAATTGCTGACAACCACTAGCCACTGTTGGCTTGCATAAGATTGTGTTTGGTTGATTGAAACTCGTGTTTCAGGTAGATTACTCGAGCATGGCAGTGAGAGGTAAGACCCTGACCAATGCCAAAATCTACCATTTATGAGAAGAAGTCTCATGGTTGTGAAATTAGTTGGCATGCATAAAGGGTTGTTAAATTTGAATTGTGGATTTTGGATTTAAGAAAGTGCTAACGACTACTAATCATTGTTGGCTTGTGTAAGATTGTGTCAGGAGGGACACATGGTAAGTGGGTATTCATGTTATGATAGTAAGCATAAAATTATAATGGGCATAGTAATGCTGCTTACATGAGACCCACAATTGAGCAAGTCAATTTCTATAGTAGATAGAATTGCAAATTCCTAATGAATTTGATTTCTAATGTCATCGCTTGGTTATGGAACAATCAATTTGGATTGTATTATCAGGTAATGATTGACTGTTTGGCTATTTGATGAATGTGTCAGGGGTACACACTACAGGAAGATCATGTGTGATGACCTACAAGAGCCAAACGTCATGGGAAGGTTTTCCCTTGGAAATGGGTTTCGGGCGAAACGCCATTGGACATTTTGAAAATGTCTCATCTGCACTGCATGTTTGGTAATAACATGAGTGAGATGGTATAGATTATGTTGGCGAGACATGTGTGAATATGAAATGTAAAAAGGAAGCAGGGATGGGGGATTGGTTTGCTTAAAACTGGTGATTGGAAACCACACAGACAGAGCTAGAGGGCTGACTTTCTTCTCCATAACCCCGGGATAGCACTGGAAGGGAATGCAGGGCCTGAGGGACTAAGTAGCAGAGAAGGGACTGATTCCTTGTGTTGGGTGTGTGTGAGTGTCTTAGAAGTCAGGCTAGTTCTGGTGTAGGTATTCCTAGCTCTGCAACGAGCTCACCAGCTTAGCATTCAACCTTTCCCAACTCCTTGACGGTGCCTAACAGATATAAAGGCATACTGCGACGGCAAATGGATAAGCTAAAGGTAAATGGTAAATGGTTGTTGTGAGGGGTTGTGGAGTAAGGGTTATTGTTGATATAAGTGTATGTTGATATAAATGTATGTTGGGATGTGATATGCCTGAGGATCCATAGTAGATCCTAGACCTGGAACGGTCATGATAAAGTTCCAAGCCCAATCGACATGAGAATGTACTAGCTGGACATTAAATATTTGATGTTGTGGAGCAGTCGGCGTGTTGACCTAACATCTAAGTCCATAGGCAATCCCAAGGCTTGCAAAGTGAAGCAGGATCCTGTGGACGAACGAGGAAGTGCACAATATAGATAAGTATTGGATTATTTTGCTTATGAATGTACATGTGTATATGATTTGGTTATGATGTTTATCTCTAGAGCAAGATAAAAATAATGAGAATAAACTAAACATGCGAATTTATTCAATGTTGGATATAGGTGTCGCTGGAAGCGAGGACTATGAGGGCATCCTAGAGATGCATGTGGACATGTGACTGTCGTGGAAAGCTCAGAATGAGCGGTAATGAAAAAGGTGCTAGTAAGACAGGGGAGTCCTAGCAGCCGAGACAAACCATGTGGAGAGACTCCATGGTTTAGAGGTCTGGAATAGACCAAAGACACTAAGTGTCATGACCAAGAGAGATTGGTCCAGCATTCACGGTGAAGTGAAAGAGGCTGAGAGCAGGAAAAGCCACTGCGGTGATGTGGGTTCCAGGATGGAACAAAACAAAGAGGGGAAAAACTCTTACTGCTCTCTCTTGCCTTTTGATTACATATATATATATGTTTATGCATTGCGAAAACAAAGGATTGTTGAATGCATGTATGATTGAAATGAAATGTGTGTATTTGCTTAAAGTAAATTGTGAATGCTGGAATAGTTAATTCCCTGCCCAGGAATGGAAATGAATGAGCTCATGTGCCTGTTGGGGGAGGCATGAAAAATATGAAAGTTTCCTTAATGGAACTTGGACTGTCATGCCAATCAGGTAATTAACTGACTAATTTTAATGTCTATATTATGCTTGGTCTGATAAAATGTCAATGGTGCATTTCACAGGTGAGTAAAGTGAAACCAAGTGGTGCACATTGAATATGGCAGCAGATCAAAAGTTGTTGGACTTAGCTGGAAGTCTCCTTCAAATGATTGCCAAGACCCAAGAGAATCTTGGGGAGATGCTCAAGATACAGAGAAGGCAGAGTGAAATGAACCACCATATTTTGCAAAACTCTATTGGTTTGCAAAGGGAGGTGAAAAGTCTTCTGGGAGCAATCAACAAAGGAAAGGAAGGTGGATCAGCAATGGGACAATTGCCCAAGCGACCTGATAGGAAATGGTCCAGGCATGAAGACTCAAAGGAAATTGAGCAGGTAAAGATGAAGCAGCCAGTGAAATGCTGGAGATGCGGAGGACATCATTTACGCCGGGACTGCCCAATGAGGGAACATGATGAGGGAAATAGCCGCAAAGTTCCTAGACTTCAGGATGAGCTGGAAGCTGAGAACCAGTAGAAGAAGTCCATGGAAGCCGAGGGCTTGGTATTGAACGTTCAAAGTAAATGATTGAACGTGGGACAGATCTGCAATTTTGAAATTTTGATGTGCAATTGAGTATGTATTGTATATATGTAATGGAACACTGAGGACGGTGTTATTCCAAGGGGGAGGGGAATGTAATGTCCCCGGTTTTGACCTCGTTTGCATGATGTATATATTGTAATTAATCGTGGTGAGGAGATCAAGGAAAAATCCCCACCATCGATTTGGTAGTGTGTGTGTTTCGGCAATGGGGATAGTTGTCGATGGTTTATCGTGCCATTTGGCACATTATAATTCGGCATCATGTAAACACGCACATCAAATAAAACTAAAACCACAACCAGCTACGGCAGCGCAACGTTGAATGAAAAGGGCATGGTTCCAAAGGATAAGGGGTGGGGGAATGTCAAACCTTGGTTATGGGGGAAAAACCCATGTTTTACCACCTTGTTGATTTGTCACCTTTTTGTCTCATCCAACCTCTTTAGCCTCTTTAATGCCTTGGTTTTGTTTGATGGGGCAGTTATGGCTAAGTTGTTGAGGGAAATTATTGCTGGAGGAAATGTGGGTAAGGAGGCAAGCAACTCCATTCTTTCCCATTCCTCCATCTTCTCCACGACGCCATTCTCACCCTGCAAGTTCGTCCTCCTCACGCTGAGCGTTCTGCTGTTCACCCATGCGCAGAGGCCACTGTTTGTTTGCTTACACAGCTGGGCTTCAACCTTGACGATGGTGGTCGGTTTCCTGCTCGCACACAGGTTCGTGGTCTATTCATTCCTCACGTGGAGGCCGCTGTTTGTTTTTTTCCTCACGCTGAGGGGCGGGAGTCTTGCTCATCCTCACGCACAGGCAGAGGATATGTTGGATCTCACGCGGCTAGGAGGAGAGCTGCTTACCTGTGGTCATTCACGTTTTCCATAGAGTGGAATTGGGTAAGTCTCCTTGGTTTTTTGTGGTCTGGTGCGGGTTGCACTCACGCATAGACTGTTTGGGGGTCGTTTTCCCACTTGTGAGCCTTGCTCACTGATTGTGTCTTGGGGCTGTTGTCTTCCCCATGTTTTTTTGTTGGCTGTGGTGTCCAATTGCGCTTTGGGCTGCTATGATTTTATATTGAGTCATTTTCTGCAGGGGTCTGCATCTGAGTTTCCCTGCTGTTTGGGACTGTGTATAGCTGCCATCGTTGGCACTGTGAGTTGGGGCTGTTGATGGCCACAGTCATTGGCTGAGCCTCCCATGGTTATGCCGGGAGTTCTGTTTCTTATCCACTGTGGGCTGTGGATTGTTGCCACTATTTTTATTGTGAAATTGAGCTACTGAAGTACCCTGGTTTTGGGTTGCAGCTGAGTTGTTTTGGCCATGTTAGGGCCAAGAACAACTCCGTGTTGCCTTATGGGCTTGAGCTGTGCCTCATCTTCTGTTGGGATTATCCCTGGTTGTTTTTCTTTCTTCGCAGGGATGTGAAGGGTTTGATTGCTGCGGGTATGCAGTGGTTGGTCTTCAGACTATGCTGGCTTGGCCGATTGTGGAAGGCCTGGTAAACCCAACGGTGTTGGTTTGGCTGATTGTGTCCCCTGGCTATGTGTAAGCCTGCATTGTCTCCCTAGTCCTTGAGGAATCATGCCCAGCTCGGGGGTGGCAGCATTGCTAAGAGATTGATGAGCAAGCTGGCCTATGGTTGGGTGGAACATTGCAGCGACGTAGCTGGTTGTGGGTGAATTCTTCGTCAAAAGATAAGTGCTGTTGTTATTTCATCTCTGCAATTATATCTATTGTTCTATGAATTATGATGAACATGTTAAATGCTGGAAATGTATAGGTGTTGCTTCCGCTGTATATTAATTTCTAATGAATTATGATTGAAGATTAAGCATCTGTGTATGCTTGTAAGTTTAATTTTCAGCATTGATGGATTGTATATGTTCATGGGGCTGTTTTCTCGGCTGTATTTGGTGTTCGTCGCATCCTCTTCTTCGATATGAGGGATGGGGACGTGACAGTCTATATTGGTTTCCTTATGATAATGTTTTCTACATTTTTGTTTCATAGTGATGATCGGGGCAAGGCCCCAACTATGGATCAGACGACGCCATCCTTGAGGCAACAGGTATACCTGATTGTATTTTTGAAATCGAACATGAGTAATATGTTTTTTTATTATGTTGTTTTCCTCAGTATATTGCTTTAATTTTAGTAATGTTTTATATATTTTTGTTGTAGGCTACTGATTGAACGTTTGATATAGCATCAGAGAAATCAATAGATATTGACGTGGATGAGATGATGCGTGATGCTAACATTGGATCTTCACTAGACTCAATTAAAATGATAGAGAATACCTTAAAAAATATTAATGAGGATATCCTTCGTTTGCTATTCATTCAACCACATATAAATGAGATTAGAGAAAAGGTTGATGTTTTGGTGAAGAGATCTAAGGCCTTGAAAGTAAGTTGTAGAATCTTGAATTAGAAGATAAATTCATTTATAATTTTATAATTTGTACTTGTATATGATCGTGAACTAACATATGGTTTATATTTACAGGATTTTTTGGGCCCACACACTAGTGGTGAGGGCGGTGTTGGTACTACTGACGTTCGTGGAGAGTTGTCACATGAGTATATGACTCCACTTGCATATCACATGCCATTGTTTTCTACTGAATAGTCACCAACACATTCTGCGGCACCCTTGAGGTTAGATGTGAGTGCACTCTCTAGTGTCCGATGCATGCTAGATCGCACTGGAAACAAGGGGTAGATGCTAAGACTAGTAATGATAATGCTCAAGCATCATTTCCTAGATATTCTCATGTCAACAACACAAGTACACTACAAACAACATTTTTGGTGGACATAAATCTTATTCCCTTAAAGATAAAGAAGATCCCAGGTATTTATACATTGTTTAAGTTATTATTTATAATTTGATTGTAATATAATCATAAAACACTGTTGTTCAACTAATGATGACATGATCATTTTGTAGGAAATGATGTTTTTTTATAAACATCTAAATGATATGCCATTGGAGATATTTGGGCCCACCATCTGCACAAGGTGGGATAAACAAACTAAAACTTTAAAATATGATCTCACTAATCGCTTGGTTGGCCTGTTCGAGAGCGATACCTTCAATCGAGCGAAGGTTCTAAAGAAGGCTGTCCAACATATGAAGATTGTAAGGGACCAATTTAGGGTTCATATAGAAAGGAACCCTAGGTATGAGCGCCCTCCAATGATTCCAGTAAGATAGTGTAAATCCCTAGTGGAAGATGAAAATGAGAGGTCTTTGAGAAAAGAAGGAAAGCTACCATCAGACATAGAAAGGTATGCCATACTTTCAATAATGTAATTATAAACCTTACTATTATTAATTTTTAGATGAAATTTGAAAAATCTAATGTATTTCAACCTTTTCATAGGTTGTCATACACTTAAAAGGACACAAGGGAAAGACAATAAAAAATTGGACAACACAAGCTTGGGCCTGGTGGTTATTTGAATTTGGAGGCATGAATTGTAAGTATAAAAAAACCAATATTACATCCAAATAATAATTTGCAGATTATTTTTTGTTTTATTGAACTATAAAAGGTAAATTCATGACATTATGCAAATATGTAGGGAGACCGATTCAATGAAGTTCCCACAGAGAAAGACTTGAAGCTTGGCTTCCAACACAACTTTGGAGCTATTGTTGAATGCCATTTTTTTTTTGGGAAAACACAGTATTCAATGATCCATCTTGCGTGTATGCATATAAAATCAATGAAGTTTATTTATTACTTGTGCAATCTATTCATTATATATATTTTCAATAAAATATTGACTCAGTTTAGAGCAGGAAATCAACGATCCACCTAATGCCGAGAATGGAGAACAACCTCTTGAAGGTCATGCTTCAAGTCCTGGTAATGAATGAATTCATATGCTACAATTTAAAATATTTCATTGCAAATGGTGAATATTAATTGCACTTTTTCATTTTTCAACTGTAGAGAATGTAGAGGGCCCTACTATACAAGATGATCCTAGACAGGAACATGAAGTACATGATGTGGCCACATCAGGTAAAAAACACCTATGTAATATTTTTTTTTAATGAAATAATTGTCATTATAATAACAAAAGATATCAATGTAACATTTTTACATTATTGCAGCAAATCCCGACCCCATGCAACAACATCCATGTCGTGAGTACTCTACTAAGCAGAAATTATGACAAGATGTAGATGCCATAAGAATTGAAAGACAAGTTGTGGAAGATGAGTTGCTTGCTGATTTTGTCAAAATAAAAAAACCTAGAAAGAAGTGATTGAATAAACACTATGTATACTTATTTTTTATAATAAA
>LPNX010344778.1:144222-188354 GCA_001517045.1 Pseudotsuga menziesii | reverse complement strand
GGGGGGGAATAATAGCTTCCACCTTCACATGGTTGGCCTTGTTCAACATAGAATATTAATATATTCTCGAAGAGGATCTCAATGAGGTCTTTATACCTGCCACCAATGAAGTAGATTCAATACGTATCATAAGTGAGATCACACTCTTACGATCACAATATCAACTAGGTTTTAACCCGTCAAATCCTTCACATGTGCAAGCGATAATTTCAAGCACACTAGGGTTTGGACATTAAATAAACACTCCTAGGTTCACCAATCGAAATATTTGGCCTTCAAAACAAAAAAAGAAGGAAATTCCATCCCAATAAGCTCCCCTTAGCTATATAAGTCAATTCCAAGCAAAGCTGGCTGCTTTGTCATTTGTATCACAGAAGTGAACATCCAAGTACATCATCACATCATGTTCCCAAGAAAGGCATCTCTCCAAAAGGTGCATACCAAAAAGTATGCACCTTAAACACTTCATATCTGCACCCACAAGGTGCATACCATGCATATCTACTTATAAAAACATAGAAAGCAATGAAGTAAATACTCTTAAATATGTTTATGACCACGATGCATTGAATTATATGAAATATGGAATCAAATATAGCAGAAAATTAATTGAGCCTTCCCAAAGATGAATCAGCTCAAAATATTCAAGTAAAAGCAATCATACTGATAGACACTAACGAAATGATATTAAGCCACCATAACAAAAGATACCTTTATTCCAAAGCTACAAGTACATAGTTTGGAGATATTGTCTTCAACTTAAAAGCACTCAATGGTATGAAAAATCACTTCCAAAGAGCCTTCTCTCACCAATTCCATTGATGGAATCACATGAAAAATATGAGAGTTACCTCTAGCTCTCACTAAAGGGTATTCTCTCTAATGGAATGAAAGTCTAGTGAACTCAAGTGAATATAACAATTAACCGACTTAATATAACTCTTTAGCTCTTGTAGAATGGGATTCAGATTTTAAAATAGAAAGATCCCTATAATAGAATGAAATAAGGGAGCTATAATTGACCATGGAGGGAATATTCATACCACCAATAATACAATAAAGAAGAGTGTAACTTCAAGAATCCTTCTCCAACTAAGGTGCATGAATCAAGACCACATAGGACTAGAGGAAAGTATGTGAGATTTTGCACTAGAAATCCTCCAAGATGGGAAACCTCTCCTACTAAGAATACACCACATGTATGCCAAAAATAATCCTCAATTGATGTTCCCTCTTCCGATGAAGATGAATTCATAATATCTCCACCAAAAAGGTCCCAAAACCCTTCAAGTAGAGGGATCATCTCCTGTCATACTCTGACTTTACTTCACAAGGAAGAAACACTTTCTTTGCACGGAGAAAAAGATAAAAGAAACACTTCCATATTATAAAAATATCACTCCCAAGTGAGGTGCTTAACTCCTACATAAAAATATAAGTCCAAGTGAAAAAGTCAACAAACGAGACTCCCTCATTCAAGGCACACTTCCATAGGTAAGAATAACATGTTTGATTGATAGGAAAGTATCCCAATAGTAGAAACACGATCCTTAAAACTTATAACTTAAACCCACCAAAATATTCCATGGAAGACACACTAGTGATGACCTCTAGATGGATAAGCTTCTGTCTAAAATTGGAAAGCTAGAAGCTTCCTTCAACAATGCACCCTCATCCAAAAGAGGACTATGATACAAATGCTTGTTTTGCATGCATATCACTCCAAGGGATAGATGATTCACACATCCACCAAGTTCAAGGTTGTATAACCATTCTCAAGATAGAATCTATAATGAAGATGGAAGAGCTTCCAAATATCAACCTCATCAACATGCTTCAGTAACCCATCCATAAGGAATTGTAGCTAATGGGACGATTCCTTAACAACCAAGGGGACTTGTGGGTGAGAAATAATACTATCGATGAGAATATAAACTTTTTAATAAATTTCTAAGAAATGTTGCAAAAATATTTGTTTTCTCTTGATAATTTCCAAGTTTTTCAAGTAATCAAAGTTTTCCAAGTTTTTCCAAGTCCAAGTTTATGCTCATCACATTTCTTCCATTTTTCCCCATTTTTCCAATTTCCCGAGTTAATGAACTTCACTGATTGTTTGTCAATGTCAAGTTTTACAACATTTTGTCAAATTACTTCAAAATCAAGTGTAATTTTAGTCTCTAAAGCTTTCTATGTTTTATATGGATGTCGTTGGTCTATGAGGAATATTATGACTAGAATAGATCCATATTAAACCTAGGTATATAAGTACCAATAGGGATAAAAAAAATAAAGATGTGAATTTGAACATTTTTGTACATGTTAATCCTTGAAACTAGAAGGGTTCAAAGTCAACTAGGAAAGGTACACTCACATTTGTGCATTTCCTCTACTCTAGATATGCCAAATCTAGTTGAAATAATAAAATCAATGCTACTTGCTCACATTTCAAGATGGGCATAGATTATTATTATTATTTTAAATTACTCAATACCGTCACATTTTTTACGAAAACATAGACTATATCCGTTGAGGCTTCTATACAACTAATGGTAAAGGCATTGGATATTTGTCTTGGGTTTTTTTGGATATCCGATGAAAACCCATCAATAATCTGATAAGGATGCTATACCTCTGACGGTAAAGGTTGTCTGATCTGTCGTCGAATTTTCGACCCATACATGTCAGTTATTTAACAACCTGGGAGGAATAAGTTGTCAGTACCAAGTATGGGTCGGAAATTCAATGACAGATCACAAGATTTTGTCATGGATCAATGGCCCTTACATGTTGGTTATTTGACATCCTAGGTCTATAAGGTGTTGGTTAATCGACCAGGAATGGGCGGGAAATTCAACGACAGATCGTCGAATTTTTGTCGTGGGTCCGTGGTCTTTACGTGTCGGTTATGCGACGAGTGGTTGTCATGTTTACAACGGCTTGTTGTATCTATTGGATATTCAACAAAGTTTTATCGATGTTTAAAAATAAACTACTTTGTCAGATGTTAGACGAAGTGTTGTCAAAATTCAGACAAATATGCCGTCGAATTTTGGGTTCAAATTTACTAGTGTGTATATGTGTAGATGTATAGATGCAAATGTGTATCTGTTCAAATTTACTAGTGTATGTATATACATTTGTATATGCATATGTATACTTGTATATGTATATGTATTTATGTATATACATATGTACACACACACTCATATATGTATACACATATACATATACATCTACACAAATATATATACACATATACATATACATCTATACAAATACATATACATATATATACACATACATGTACACATATAATATATATGTATACATATACATATCTATCTATCTATATGTATGTGTGAATATGTATATATCTATATACAGATATAATATATTATATGTGTACACACACACACACACACACACACACACACACACACACACACACACACACACACACACACGTGTGTGTGTGTGTGTACATAGATATATACATATACATATACATACATACATATGTACATATACATGTGTGTGTGTGTAAGCCTCCCTAGAATGTAAGTGACATTAATTTTTTTTTTAAGGAGAGTAATCCATGCCTTAATAATGAAGAACAAAGACAGATAACAATCATATTTGAGGGAGGAACCTCCTTACACAATGTACTTGTGTACCCAACACAATATAATATACAATGCTTACTCAAATTAAAATGACTCCTTCCTATATATAAGAGACAAATGTGTACAATAACAACTAATATACCTACTAATAGAATGAAGCCTACATTAATAATATGTAATACACCACCATATAGGGGGTAAAGTGCCACACTATAGGGGGAAATGTTCCTAGCATTTAGGGCTTAACATGCCCCTCCCCTTCAGACAAGCGTTGTCCTCAACGCTTGGGTAGTTGTTGATGCATCTATATGAAGGAATCATCTTCCCATGTCAAATTTTCAGCTTATAAGTTCTTCCACTTGATGAGGTACTCAATAATAGCTTGATTTTGTAGTTGTTTGGTCCTTGTTTCGATGATTTGGTCAGGTTCCCATATGATTTATACTTCTTCAAAACTCCTTTGACAATGATGTTGATTTTCCTGTAGTTTCATCTTGTTTTCTGACATTGTTGGGATATGGAGAACTGCTTGATGGTGCTCTATGTGATCTGCCATTGCTTGATCTATAGATTTTCCTATCACTACTTTGACCATATGTTCCATTTCATTCTTCTGTTCGTAGGGGTATTTTTAAGGTCCGATGATAGAAGGAATGCTTCCCAGATTTAAGTTAATAGCATTATCAAAATATCAAATAGGTGGATGACTTATTGGAATATCTTCAAATACCTTGGAAGGCTTTTTGAGGACCCTTCAGATATCTAGAAAAATATAAGGATCCTTACATGTTTGAACATCTAGTGAGTATAATTGTGTATTTTACACCTTGTTTTCCTTTCTTTAACAATGTAGTCATACTATTAGAGCCGATCAGCTTGCTTGGTTTCCCCGTGATACCCTTTAACACAAATTATTTTCCTTCTAAGGAAAATTTTAGGAAAATAATTATCTTTGCTGCACTCCAATGGATCTCATGTGGCTGCTCCATATGTCTATATTCCACACTCACTGCATATGAAATATCGGGTCAAGAGTGAGTAAGAAAAGACAACCAACTAGTTGTCTGTACAGAGTGTTGTTCACCAAAGGAGTTGAATTTGCATCTTCAAGCTTAACTCTTGAGAGGAAGGGAGTCTTGCTTGGCTTGCAATATTTTATGTTGGACTTCTTTAGAAGGTCTGAAGCATATTTAGACTGATTTACTTTGATTCCATAGGCTGATTGGGAAATCTCAAACCCCAAAAATTGGCTCAAGGGTCCAAAATCAGTCATGGAGAAAGCTTGGTTCAAGGCAACCTTCAATGAGGAATTTTTTTCATGGAACTTCCTATCATCAAAAGGTCATCCAAATACAAGACAATAAATAATATTGAACCATGAATCAACTTCAAATATACATTTGGATCAGACTTGCATCTACTGAAGTTTTGAGATAGCATAAATCCATCTATATTGGCATACCAATCTATGGGAGCTTGTTTTATCCCATATAATGATTTCTTAAACCTGCACACAAGAGATGGATTAGTAACAAAAACTTATGGATGCTGCATATATATAAATATTCTTTGATATAACCATGTAGGAACACACTCTTTACATCCATGTGATGTACCTCCCATTGCTTGAATTATGCAACGCCCAAAACTAGTCTTATTGAGTCCATCTTTGTCACTGGTGCAAAGGTATCATTGCAGTCAATTCCTTGGACTTGGGAGAATACCTTGGATACTAAATTCTATTTTCACCTTATAGGATAGCCATCAACAAAAAAATTTGTTTTGAAGACCCATTTGCACTTCACTAGCTTTCAGCTAGGTGGGAGATTGACTAGATCCCATGTCTCATTTTTTTGAAGTGAATGGAATTCTTATTTCATGATTTTTTTCCATCTTAGATCATCTAAAAATTCTTCATATGATTTTGGATCAGATTCAATAATCAGATAACACTTCTCAACAAATATTGGATCTTTGACAGAGAGGGCACTCTCTAAGTGAGATCTAGTTCTCCTAGAATCACTAGGATTCCCAGCTAGTTCCCCAACTGCTTGAATGGTATTTGCTTCCCACTTAGGTCTTGTAGGAGTGTTTAGATATGTAATTAAATATTCATTACTAGACATATCAAAATCTGAAATCTTATTAGAGTCCTCACTTACAATAAGAGGTGGCGGTGAAGAGGATTCTCTAATTTCAGTTGCTGGCATAAACTCTTCTTCAAACTGAACACTCCTTTTGATGAAATATTTTTGAGTGCTCATGTTGAGAAGTTTGTACCATTTTGAATCTTATGAATACCCAAAAAACAAGAATTCTTGGCTTTGGGGTTGCAAATCCTTTCTCTTTTCAAGTGCAATTCTAGCCCAAGCTTTAGAGCCAAAAATCCTGAAGTAGGACAAATAGGGCCTGTGTCCACTCCAAGATTTGAAAGGACTGATTCCATCCAAGGATTTGTGAGGAACCCTATTATGGATATAGGTTTCAAAATTGGTTTCTTCAACCCAAAAATTTGGTGGCAAATTTTTAGACTCCATCTGTTAAAATTGCTGTGCCATTTAGATCTTCAAGCAATGAGTCCAAGAATTATTATTGCAGTAAAAGGAGAATGGAGATACACATTGAAAAAATCAAAACAAACAGGAAACAAATGAGTATAGCTCATATAATTACAATATCATTGTCATTAATTAAATCTAGTGTTACAATAGTTTACATAGGAAAATAATTCGAATCAATTAGGGACAAATTCGAATCTCCCCATTGGATGTGGCTGTACCTAACTGAATAGCTAACTCAGGATGTCTCAATCAATATCGGGGTCCAATTGGTTAAATCCAGATGTCTAAACAACTAATACAATCAGTAATAAATAGTTAACTAAGTCTAACTGAAGTGGTAGGCGAGCAAAGGCGCCTACTCCACATGCAGCCATGCATAACTAGCGCTAACTGAACTGATTGTGATCTAACTGAAATATGTAATTGGAAACTAACTAAGATTAACTAGTTCCAAATTCAACTGACTGAAGTAGGATGGTGTCGGGACTCCCAGTGGCTCCTAAAATGTAGGGATTGGGTTAGGATGTGCCTAAACTGATGCATGCAAGTGTAGTCAGTGTCAGTTAACCTATAACATTGTTCCTCACACTCTAGTAACTGGTACATGTGGCCCCATTAGGCCAAGTGGACCCAATGGTACTAGTGGACCCAATTAATTAATAAAGACTCCTAAGTTAGGCTAAATAATCTAATAGACAGTATGGACAGGGAGGATTAATAATCCTAACACCCCCCTTGAATCCTAACTTGGACAACTGTGGGCCTTGGAAACAAGGCCATAAGTCACCAAAATCCAATCTAAAAGACAATAATGTTGCTTAATACAACCCAGGAAATAGGGTAAAACCTCATGGGAAACCCACCCCCCCTCAAAATAAGCAGAAATAGGAAATACAAGTTAAAAACTTGTAAAATATTTTGTTGCAATTTGCAGTAGTAGTGCAGTATTTCGGTTCTTCTGTGCAAGAACATCCTAAATCTATGCATGTGAACCTATGAATCCAAGCAAATTCTTATGTCTGGAGGAATCTTCCTCTTTGGAAGAAGAATAATGCACTCAACTAAATCAGAAATATAAACAACTGCATGATGAAAACCAGACCCATGTAGAGCAGTTGAAATGAAATGATGAGAGAGAAAAATTTCTTGAGAATTTGAACCATGTGAGGAACACCCAAGAACCTGATATATGGAAGCCTTGAACATCAATCCATGCGAGGTAAAATCAGCCCCAAGTGTTAGGAGAAAGTGTCTAGGAAGATGCAAAATGTCTCCAACTTTACTAGTTCTGTGAGGAGATGAGCATGTGATAAAAAAGGTAGGTAGATAAGCCCTAGGAACATGGAGAGCGAATGCTTGAGCTCCATAATCTGATATAGATTTAGAAATAACCAATATTTTACAAAATCTGATATCAACAAATTCATAAGAGAGAACTAGCATTGAATCCTCAACAACAAAATTGAAGGAGACTTGCGGTGCTTGATTTGTCACACCAAAATTGATTAAACCAGTTATAAGAAATACTGAAAGCTCTTGAATCTTAAAACCTGAACTAAATATTATTAGATTAGAAAATAAATCATATCCAAATAGGTTCATGTCAAATCCAAAACTGTGCTCCACCGAGATGGTAGATGCACTATTTTCTCCTTCTTCAAAATTCTGATTTTTGGTGCATGCAATCCTATAGGAATTTACTGGAAGCTCTAGATTAATGAGAGTGAATGGATCACTCCTATAATATGATATTATTTCCAAAATATCCATGGTATTAATTATCTACACACCAACAACATCCTTAGAGATAGAGAAATCAAATTCCTCTTCCTTTTATGAATCAATCACCGGTAAAATATGCACAAAATTTAAAGAATCACTGGAGAATTTTTGCAAAGAATAGGAGGAGAGTTTTTCTTCAAAATTAGAGATTCGAATGTATTATTCTAGATCAGCCACGTGAGGAGATGAGATATCATAGATCTCATACACTTCTAGAGCAGCAGGAGAAGGAGTCACTCCAAGGAGACTTTCTTCAATTCGAATTAACTGTAGGGAAAATTCTGCTTCTTCTTCATCTTCAACAATTTTGTTTTCTGTAGGAGAAGGCATGAAATCATCATGCTGGATTTTATCTGAACCTCTCTCAACATATGGGATTTTAGAGTCATCTCTCATATGACTGCTAGGTCCTCCTAATAGAGGGAAAGTGATGAAGGATTTCCTGGAGGAAACCATGTGGTTGGATGCTCCAGAATATGTCAAATAAGCCTTCAACGGAGTGAGGCTTGCATGCAAGCATCTCTCATCTTCTTCAATTTTATCTTCATCATCACACATATCTGCACCTTGTGGAAGGGAAATATTGTTCTGTACACATAGAGCTTTCAGCTGGTCGAGGGTCTTCTTCATGCACGAGTCTTCTGGATGAAAACCCCTCATACAATAGGGACACTTTTTATTTTCAAACTTCTTATTATTCTTAGAGACGAAGGCTCCTTCAGAAGTCTTCTAATTATCTTTAGGCTCCTTCCCCTTAGGTCTCCCTTTAGCTTGCACTTTGGTAGATTCTGGATGACTCCCATCCGAATCAATATCTCTTGCTCCTATATTAAGGACTCGACAAAGGAAGCAAGTGAGGGAATTTTATAACCGGGAAAGGAATCCCTTTTGGAATGAAAGATTGAGAAAAATATAGAATACTGAGAACCGAGTTTGTTGAGAATGGAGAGCACATTTTGCTCATCCTTTCTTTTTATTCCGCACTGTCTTCATTGGATTGTAAGAGACTTGAATTTAGTAAAGAATTGCTGTACCATCTCAAAACTGTTGGGATGTAAGGCTACTGACTCATTCTCTAGGAGGTGTCCCTGAAGCTGATCTTATTTGCCAAACAAGTCTTCAATATTCTCCCAGGATTCTCTGGGTGTCCTCAAACCTTCAAGGTTGAAGATGATATCTCTAGATATATGAGTGCATAGATAACTGAAAGATTCATCTAAGCAGTTTAGAAACTTGTTCTTCTCAACTGGCTTATGGGGCTCAACCTCCCTTCCAAGTATTATCCTGAAGTATCCCTTGTTGCACAAGGAAACCTGCATATCATCCCTCCAATTAAGATAGTTGGAGGTTGTAAGGATCTGAGAAGTAGAAGGTATGGAATCCATAATTCTCCAGTTGAAAGATCACAAAACTTGACACAAGATACGTAGCACCTGTATATTTTCACTGCAAAACACTAAAACATTCGAACTATGTTAGAATCATGCTTTTCCTCTCGACATGAACATGTTTTTCATGGTTCGTCACGCCCGCACTGCTACTCTGAATAAATTCAGAGTTAGCAAATCAATATTGGGGACTTCTGTGGAAACCCAACTGCTTCTGATGTTCAATGGAGAGAAACAAACATGATGCCTGATTGAGATGGCTCTGATACCATGTTAAAATTGCTGTGCCATTTATATCTTCAAGCAATGAGTCAAATATTATTGTTGCAGTAAAAGGAGAATGAATATACACACTGAAAAAATCAAACCACACAGGAAAAAGATGAGTATATCTAAGATAATTACAGTATCATTGTCATTAATTAAATCCGATGTTACTATAGTTTACATAGGAAAATAATTCGAATCAATTAGGGATGAATTCGAATATCCCCACTGGATGTGACTATACCTAACTGACTAGCTAACTCAGGATGTCTCACTCAATATCGGAGTCCAAATAGCTAACTCCATATGTCTAAACAACTCATACAATCAGTAATAAACAATTAACTAAGTCCAACTAAAGTGGTAGGTGAGCAAAGGTGCCTACTCCACATGCAACCATGCATTAGCCATGCATAACTACCGCTAACTAAATTGATTGTGATCTAACTGAATGTAACTGGAAACTAACTAAGCTTAACTAGTTCCAACTCCAATTGACTGAAGGAGGTTGGTGCTGAGACTCCCAGTGGATCCTAAATTGTAGGGATTGGGCTAGGAAGTGCCTAAAATGATGCATGCAAGTGCAATCAGTGTCAATTAACCTCTAGGAGTGTTCCCCACACTCTAATAACTGGTACATGTGGCCCATTAGTCCAAGTGGACCCAATTAATTAAAAAAGACTCCTAAGTTAGGATAAATAATCTAATAGACAGTATGGTCAAGGGAGGATTAATAATCCTAACACCATCATGCAAGTGGCCATCTCTTTGAGAGATCTATTCTTCCTCTCAGTAACACCATTATGATGAGGTGTGTAAGGAATCGAATGCTGCATATGGATACCTGCATCTTCACAAAATTGTATGAATTTAGATTTGACATATTCACCACCTATATCATATCTGAGGACCTTTAGATCTCTTCCAGACTGGTTCTCTACTGGGGCTTTAAAACCCTTGAAGAGGTCAAAGAATTTTGGCCTTTACTTGAGGAAGAAGACCCAATAGTATTTGGAAAAGTCATCACTAAAGGTTAGGACATATTTATCTTGACTCATTGACATATGAGGGAAAGTACCAACTATATCGCTATGAACAATCTCAAGGGGTGAAGAGGTTCGCTCAGGAATGACTCTCTCATACTTGTGCTCGGGTATTTTCCTAGGATGCATCCTTGACAGAATCCTTTAGAAAAATTGATTTTGGGAATCCCTATGACCATATCTATGTCACACAAATAAAATAGATACTTGTAGTTTAGATGGGAAAACCTTTCATGCCATAGATCGCTAGCTTCATTAGCACGAGTGAGGATAGCAGAGGGGTTTGAGAAGGGCATGAAGTGTGAGAACCTGTACACTTTGGAGCTATGATAAAATAAATATTTTTCTATGACTCTACCATTGGAAATATCAGATATTTATACATCATTGGGAGTGAAGACAACTTTCTTAGGATACCTAGTGTGGGTCATCTGATAGACTGACAAGAGGTTGGTAGCAAGACCTAGGACATACAAAAAATTATTGAAGGAACCATGGTCAATATCTATTCTAACCATCCACTTGCTTTTAGTTTGAGAGTAATCTCCCAATATAATATTAGGACCATTCAAAGCGTCAAGAGAGGTGAAGGACTCCCTGGTTGAAACCATATGTATTAAAGCTCCAAAATCAATGATTAAAGAAGAAGATCTTACAGTGCTCGCTACTAGGGCATGAACTCTCTCATTGTCTTAAAATTTTGATTCTCCCTCCTTCTTCTTTGCACCTTCAAGAAGAGATATATTGTGTTTTTCAAGGAGTTGAGTCATCATGTCAATTTGTTTCTTCATGCAGAAGCTCTTTGAATGGAAGCCCCTATTACAATATGCGCACTTTCTCATATAACCTTTTCCTTTCTTCTTCTTGGGATTCTTATAAAAGCTTGAAGAATCTTCCTGAGACATTGTCTTGTCTTTCTTTTGATCAGGAGGATTCTATCGATTAGCCTTCTTCTTGCCTTTGGAATCCTTCTTTGAATCTCCAAGAACCAAAGTTTGATCTGTGGAAGGTTTAATGGTGCCCATCAAGATGAACTTGTATTTCTCTTGGGTCAAAGATTCCATGAAGTATTCAAGTGAAGGCATCTTTCAGTTTCAAACAATTAAATTTGTGGCATGGAAGGTCGAAACAAACACTGAATAGTCAGGTCCTAACTTTGAAAGTATGGCCAGTATTAGTTGCTCATTATTCTTTTCTAGTCTGCATTGATTTAGTTGAATAATGTGAGCTTTGAACTTGGAGAAATAGACTTGTAAGGAATCAAAATCAATTGGAATCAATGAGATAATATCATTCTCTAGTTGGTGTCCCCTCATTTAATCTATTTTCCAAACAAAGTTTGGAGTTTCTCTCATACTTCATTTGGTGAGGTCAATCCATCCAGATGGAAAAGAAGGTCTCTAGAAATACTGAGACACAAGAGACCATAACCCTCATCTCTCCTATTATGCCACTTGATATTATCTAATGATTCATTAGGCTCAACTTAGATTTCCATTGTCACTCTATAGAGGCCCTTTCCCATCATCATTATCTCCATCTGTTCCTTCCATTCGAAATAGTTAAATGAAGTCAAGATGATATTTTGAGATTGATCTATTTCTTCAGTAATTGCGCCCTGAGTATATTGAATGTGCTCCATGGGAGAGTGATAATAAATTCTACAATAAAGAGAGAGAGAGGATAACAATCATGATAAGGGAGCTTTGATACCATGTGGAAATTAATCCTAGTCTTAGTACAATTGAACTCACAAAAATAGGTAGAAGACATGCATAGATCCACTCAAATTGGAGAATGAAATTGTTGCCTAACATAAAATTGCTTTGCATAAATGTACATAATTTTTTTTTTTAATGAGTAGGCTATACAAATATATAATTACATCAAAGAATATGATACCAAAAGAAGCAAGTTGAATCATCACAATTACCAGACTTACTAAAGTAAAAATCCCCCTAGGTGCATAAAACACTTTCCAAATTAGTAAAGGAGGTAACGAATTAGATGAATAAGGAATGATAGCTAATTAGAGATGGAAAGTAAATGGAATCACTCTTTTAAGAGAGAAAAATATGGAGGATGAGCTGGAAAAAAAAAGGCAGTTGCCATGAGACTAGCTTTTACATTTTCACCTTAAACCTGCAGAAAAAAGTGTCTAAGTTTGTGAAAGGCAAGAAAGTGCACTTACTAATCCGGGCAGTTTGTATAGTTGGTAGAATATTATCCAGAATCTGTGTGGGGTGCTCCTTGATGTAAACATGCAAGTGTTGACCAAGTGGTGCGAGTGGAGGACAACTACCTGGTCTAGAACCTAAGAACTTAATCATGAAGATTAATAAATATATCCTAAGTATGAGAATGGGTTTTTGAGTATTCTAACACCCCCCTTTAAGCCTGACTTATGTGAAATATCAGAAATATATTAGAGATACAAGGCATAGCAACGTGATAGCAACAATTCTTATTCACCCTTTACATACTTCTTGTCCACAAAAACAAGGAAAGAAGGAAAACCTCAGGCGAAAAACCTTCCCTCAAAACATGGACATGAACAAAATTTTGTGAGATCTTGTCTTCAATCCGTCTTCACTATGTGATTAGTTATCCCAAGCAGTGATTTGAGATGGATGAAATTATTCTTAGAGAATTCCTTGGCGAAAATGTCTGCAACTTGCTTAGATGATGCACAATAGCGCAGGGCAATTATCTCATCATGAATAAGTCCTTTGATGTAGTGCATATGGATCTCTATATGTTTGGTTCACTTCCTCTGAACAAGGTCTGTTGAGATTCGAATAGCGCTCTGGTTGTCACAAAAAAAGACTGTGGAAGTGCCAGAATCAATCCCAATCTTTACAAGTATTCCTTGCAACCACAAACATTAAGTAGTTGCATTCACAGCTCCTCTGTATTCTGCCTCTGTAGAAGAAAGTGCAATGGGACTTTTATTTTTACTTGACCAACAAATTGGTCCATCTGCAAGCATAAAAACATATCTAGAAGTTGATTTTCTATCAGTTCTATCTCCAGCCCAATCAGAATTAGTAAAACCAACTAAATCTAGGTCAGATTTTGCAACATCATGAATCCCATGTGTCTTGGTTCCTTGCACAAAGTGCAAGATTCTCTTTGCTGCCCTCTAATGGATATCATGTGGCTGCTTCATATGTGTAGATGCCACACTCACTACATAAGAAATATCAGTAACTCTCCCTTACATCAAAGAGACTACTAATAAACTTGCGAAAATTCTAAAAAAGGGAAATATCAAGGTGGTCCCCCCCTCAACACTCTTAGGAATATACTTGATTATGCCAAAGATCCCATTGATCCAAAAAAATCACAAAGGTGTTTACACAATTATATGATCTTGCAGAAAACATTATATAGGTGAAACTAGTAGATCATTGAACACTATAATTAAAGAAAATTGCGATGATATCAAGAATAACCGTGTCAAAAGATTAACTTTGAATGAACATTCTCATGACACTGGCCACCTAATATGTATAGATAAGGCACAAATAATAACTAAAGTCGATCACCATAGAAAAATAAAAGTTTGAGAAGCTATTGAGATTGAGTTAAACAAGAACTATTTAAATAGAGATAAAGGCTTAAAGACCAATGAAACCTAGACACCTCTCATGCACCAAATGAAAAACTAAAAATAAATTTAAAAATAAATTTTGAACTAATTATTAATTATTTCCCCTAATTCTTGATGATAATATCCTTTGGGTTTTTGTTAGTTATTTAGTTTAGATGTAATCATCCCAAAAACAAAAAACTAATTAAGGTAAATTTTCGAGTTAGGTTAATTTTAGAGTAACTTAAAATTAGTATTAAGTTTCAAATTTTGGGGTTAACCTTATTAATATTATTTAAAATTAGATATTGTTAATCTCATTCCCTTTTAGATAAGTTTTATAAAATATTTTAAGTTAGACATATATTTATTCTAGGTGGTATCCTAGGTAGTAGTTTAGGTTATCAATTTCTTTTTAGGGATTTAATATTATAAGGGGTTTAGTTAGAACTTTAAGAATTAATAATTTAGGTGAGTTAGAGTTTAAAATTTAAAATTTTGGGGTTTAATATTTTAAGTTAGACATATATTTATTCTAGGTGGTATCTTCTGTAGTAGTTTAGGCTATCAATTTTTTTTAAGGGATTTAATAATTATAAAGGGTTTAGGTAGAACTTTAAGAATTAATAATTTAGGTGAGTTAGAATTTAAAATTTTGGGGTTTAATAATATAGTTTATTTAAAATTATAATAATTTTTAATTTTTTATTATTATTATATTAATATGAGATTTTGGTTTATTTTTTTAATTAATTATAGATTAGGGTTACAAACAATTAAAATATTTAATTATTTAAAATTAACCTCAATCTTATATCTAAATAAAAAAACCAATACTTATTATTATTATTATATATAATTATTAAATGTAACTTACTCTTAAATTATATCAATCTAATTCTAAATTATTAAATTAATTTTATTATATCTTATCATTATTAACTTAAAACTTTTAAATCCTTATAATTATTAAAATAAAATTTTTAAAATCTTACAATTATTAAAATTTAGCCCTAATTTTAAAACTATTGAAAATTTCCAACCCTAATTAATTAGGATCCTTTTGTCTCATCGGCTTAAATTTCTTGGACTCTGCCATATTAATAGTTTTCTTCCTTCCTTTCCCTCTCTCAATTTTATTCCTCTTGATGATGATCCTAGCTCCAAGATTGAAACCGGTCAAGGATGCTCAAACACATAATGCATATTTCTGTCTCTTAAAGGTGATTCGTGAATCCCCTAAATCTATTGTAACTGTGTATAAAAAGCACAAAAAACAACAATTCCCTAGAATTCAAGAGGCCTTAGAAAACATCCATGATAAAAGGCATGACAAAAGGTAAATTTACAATATAATAATCTATTGTAACTATGGATAAAAAACATACCATTTTAATTATTCAATTAAAAGTGTGATGTGAGTTTGTATTCTATGATAAATTGCATGTGTGCCATGCCCCTTCAAGACCTAAGCTTTCAACAATGAAGATGCTATGCGGAGATTAAAATGTCGAGAAAACTAAGAATGAAAAGTGGAATCACATCAACGAGAACCTGCACCCTGCTAACACAATCCAATGTGGGTGAACCATGAATCATTGCAGCCTTTATATAGAACAAAAAACCCCCTAATTTTCCCTCAAATACTGGAAATCAAGGGATCAAATAAGGTATCACATGAAATTGTCTAAAAATATAGGAGAATGCAACCATATGCCTAAATTACAAGGAAAATGGAGGGCGAAATAACCCTTGGGAGCCTCCATTTTTGAAAATTGGGGGCGAAGGAGTGATTTCACTAGATTTTCTCTAGAAATTGGGGGCAAAAGATCGAATGGGGATATTTTTCTAGGGCGAAAAGGCTATTCATTTTGGATTTAATTTTTCTCTAATAAATTTTAGGCAAATAAAATTTAGCTCAAAAAATCCTTTCCATATAAGAAAATAACCCACTAAATTTTTGTAACCTCCTTAATATAGCCCCTATATATATATATATATATATATATATATATAAGATTTATTGTTAAGATTAGTTTGATTCCGATGATTTCCCATGGCACTATATGGTGCAGATACAAGGGAACAAACTTTTAGTAGAGGAAAAAAAATTGTGTCAGGCATGAACTGTTAATGGAAATCAACCTTTTGACTATTGCCCCTGAAACTCTTAGAAATATTCACAATGGAACTTCTTCCTGTTAGACAACTTGCTCAAGTTTTGTTATATTTATAATGTTTGTAATGAAATATATGGTCAGATATAGTAAAATATTAAAAAATACATAACGTAAATAATTTAATAATCCATAAATTACATGCATTTGCTAAAAGTAAAAAACATAATTTTATATATGATGTAAAATGAATTTCAAATTTGATTTTGGTAAAGTTCACTCTTAGATGAGGTTTTTTTTTTCTCTCTATCTTATTAATCTCTATCGTTAATTACTGCTTTCATACTTTAATATGGTTACTAGCGGTTTTTACACTCACTCCTATATACACACCTTGTTTATGTTTTAGAAGCCTGATCGATTTTACAAGCATAACGAGGAATACATGTATAATGGTAAAGTAGTGGGGAGTTTAGATTGTTAGAACTATGCTGACAACTCCCTATTTGGACCAACTTTACTGTTTGTTCGAGCTATGATTCCTTCAACAAACAACCATTATATTAAAAAATGTGAAAGATTAAAATTCCATATTGATTTTCTTGAGATTTTAAGTTTGTGAGAGACAATATGCATATCATAATAAATAATCAGTCCTACAAAACATCTAGCCTCAAAATAAATTAACCCATCAATGCCCTATAGGCCCTATGAACCTGAGCACTGATACCAGAATGTAACACCCCAAACATGCATGACACGTAGAAGGTAATTAGTATACAAAGGAAGATATACATCTTAAATATTTCATTTTCTTCACAAGATTATAGATTTGTCAACATTAACAACTATATCACTATGTATTGAAGAGAGGGAATTTTGGGGTACATACCTGAACTGAAGGATTAAACTATAGTTGTACCTTGAAGCCACAAGGTTTCCCATCAATAGATTGTCCATCAAATCAAAAGTATCTCCTCATGAAAACCACATGCAGGGAACCAACTCTCCTCCTAATCAACCTATCAGTCATAGACTAAGATATCCTGTCCTCACTCAACAATACCAATCCAACCAACAACATCCACATCAACAATACACACACAGACTCTATCCCCCATATCCTCCATCTCCTTTGACCCCTAAATAAACCAAGAAGGAGGAATCCCTTTCCATTCTCCTTCCTCATATTTAACCTTTTTCCTAGCTCCACAAGGGTGGACACATGTCCACACATGCACTATTCCTCATGCAAATTCTACTAAAAATAGATAGATAAGTGACAATTTTTTTAAATTTTTTCCTATTAACCCCCATATTAACCTAATCATGATTAATTATGCTCTCTCTCTCTCTCTCTCTCTCTCTCTCTCTCATGAATCCCATGTCGTTAAAATATTATTATTATTATAACCCTACATAGTCTAATACTATTGTGTAGGAATAATACCCACTAGTATGGCCATCACCATTATGTCACATCTCTCTCTCTCTCTCTCTCTCTCTCTCATGAATCCCATGTCGTTAAAATATTATTATTATTATAACCCTACATAGTCTAATACTATTGTGTAGGAATAATACCCACTAGTATGGCCATCACCATTATGTCACATGCCTACACTATAACCTTCACATGCCCATAATACCCACTAGTATGGCCATCACCATTATGTCACATGCCTACACTATAACCTTCACATGCCCCCTAATACTAATGCAATAAGTGACAGAGGGAATTACTCTCATTGTGTTAGTGTCTCTAATGCACACCTCTCTATCCCTAGTGCCTATGCCTTTTCTACCAGTGGATTTCTCAATGGAAGGAATACAACTAGGTAAACTAAAATGAATGGGACATAATTTAAAGGATAAAATCTGAAAAAATGAAGATATAATTAGTAGTCCACATGAAAATTTTTGATCTAGACAAAATCTACCTATCTCTCTTCTGATCAACGATGTTCAATTATAATATTTGTGTGGAATTGACTTCATATCTATAGAAGATCGATATCTTTTCAATCAACAACTACGATCAATCAACAAACCAACCATGGTCTAATTAGCTAACCACGTACAGAAAGAGACCCCTGCACAAATTTGTGTGAAGAACAATACAAATGATCTAACTATTGAAGAAGGAATTAAAATGATGAGATTTAAGTTTTGGATCTACACCAACAAAAACCCATATTGAAAAAGTGTAAATTGCCAATGTATAGTGCCTTCTAGGAGAGAAGAGGTATGTTTTTTTTGGGCAATATCCTCCAAAATATCGACACTCTAAGGCTTCTCTTGAAACTAGTAATGTAATTATGACATTTTATTTATGAATATTTGTTGGAGGATCAAGCATTATCTCTATTCATTTTTCTTGCGAAGGTTTATATTTTTGTTTGGTCTCNATATATATATTGAGTGTAAATCTGGTGGTTATAAATATTGTTGTTGAATGAATGTATTTATGGCCATAAATTTATAAAAAATCATGATTCAAGGTAAATCTGGTGGTTATAAATATTATTGTTGAATGAATGTATTTATGGCCATAGATTTATACAAAATCATGATTCAAGAAGGGACTTAGTGATCCTATCCATCCCAAAATTTAAAAATTCCAAAAAACAAAGGGCTTATGGTTTTGAAGAATACATAACAGAAAAGAGCATTGTATATGCAGTCAAACTATTCTCCATGCTTGTTAGTATTTATGGTAAGACAATTATCTTTAGGGTGATCTCAATTTAGCATTAACTTGCTATCAACATTTTAGATATTATGTTATTCTTTACTTCAAACACTTTGTTATCTTTCTTTGTTGTGGGGTGGACACCACATTTCGTTTGTGGTTCTCTTTCCAGTATTCTACTTTTCCTATGCCTTCTTCATCTCTCGCCCTCCCCTTCAATACGACGTTCTTTTATTGCACCCCAAGGTGCAATTGCTAGTATATCATTAAATGAATTTAATTTAATTGTTTTGTTCTGGTTGATAGAGTAAATTTCCATAGAAGGTAGAATTTTTTTGTCTTATTTTTGTTTTGTTTTTTGGTTACAAAACGTCAATAATACAAATAATCAACACTTTCATAAGCTATTTTTGTTGTTCAACAATTTCCTCTTGAATTATTATTCGCTCATACAATAATATTCACCAGAACACCTGGAATATTCGATAAGCCATAAGACACGTATATAGTAATCATAGGATGAAAGATGATTACAATGGTTGATAACCCACCTATTAAATAAGGCTTGGGAATTGTGAATGAAAGGTCATGTCCTTTCATCTTAATTATGTTTATTATTAATTATTTAATTATTATATTTATTTTATGTTCATTACATTGCCTTCCCCTTCAGGGAATCTTTGTCCTCAAAGATGTATTTGACATCAATGTCTGATTTATTTTAATATGTCGTCTCAGAATTCTTTCCCTTTTGTATTTTCAACATTTGAGGAGATGAGCTGATACAAATTACAGATTCCCCAGGAGAATTGTCACATCGTATCTGCTGTGGTCCATCCCAGATCTATTTTATCGGAGATCTGAGATATTTTTGTGGGACAATTCGTCTCAATTGTTGCTTAGTATGTCGATATTTTCGCATGTCCACATAATTCTTATGTGAATATCCATTTTGACCCCGTCGTTGGTAAAAATGATGATTATAATTAGGATGTCTATAAGGTGTAGGTGTTGTTTGTTCTTCTTTCTTTTGGACTGCAGTGAGGACTGTCTTCACTTCCTCAATTTTATTTTTGGATGCATTTTCCTGGATTGTGCTTCTTGGTTCTCCAGTAGATTGTTTATGATTCTGAATCTTTTCGATTCTTTCCTCTTGTGACTTTTTTCCAATTTCTAGCTCCTTGATTTGGTTCTGTAGTTCTTGATTACGATTATTTAGACACTGGTTTTCTTCTTGCTTTTCTAGTATTTTTCCTTCGAGGTCTTCACCGGAGTGTTCCCTCTTGCTACTATTTTTCAATTTTTTGATTTTTGTAATCAGGGTTTTGTTATGATTTCTTAATCTAAAAATTTCTTCAGAATTGTTGGATATTGTTTTATTACTCTTTGCGATCTCCAGCTTGTGTTCCTTTCTAGAGTCGTTGTTTTGTTGTTGAAGAAATTTTATCTGTTGTTGATACTGGTCGACCACTGATTCTTGATCTTCTAATTTCTGTTGTATGTGCTTCAGTTCTTCATCTCTGTCGTTAATGCTTTTATTCAAGCATATTATTTCTGCTTCATAATCAATTATTTCTTTCCTTATATCTTGATTTTTTTTTGGTCTCTGATTGAAATCATTTTCGTCTTTTAATTTCTTAATTTGGGCCGACAATTTTTCTATATGATTGTTCTGGTCGGAAATTTTTTGTTTCTTGCGCTCTTTTTGCATCTTATGTAATTTAATGAGTACTTCTGATTTCATATTCATGTCTTGTAATTCTTCATTGTCTCTTTGATAGCGCTTTAATTTGGCTTCTAATTTCTCTATTTGTACTTGCAAACCAGATTCCATGATTTCTTATTTCTTTGACTCTAGATGGTTGTCTGGACTATAGATAGCCGTCGATTTTTTTGACTTTGTTTTCCTTTTTTCAACGATAATTGGTCTTCTTTTCGTTAGGTTAAATAAACTTTTTTTTTCCAAAAATAATAATTATAATTTCTTTTTATAATAATAATAATTAATCAATTAATTAATAATTATATTAATGTTTTTATAAGCTATATATATAGTTTAAAATATAGTTTTTTTTAAATAATAATTAATTATTCTATTAATTATTATATAATAAAAATATTTATTTTATTATTTTATATAATAAAACAAAAAATTGAACTATTATAAATATATTATAATAATTCAAATCAAAGCAAAACCTGGGTTGAAGCTGGAAAGCCAAACCATGTGTTTGCTTTACTTTATCTTTTCTTTTTTTAACTTTCCTTTTACTTTCTTTTGTTTTTTTACTTTTTTTTTTCTTTTATCTTTTTTAACGTTTTTCTTTTTCTTTTAGACAATGTCCAATATTTTAGGGAAACCCTAAAATAAGGCTACAAGCCAAAAATCAGACAAGGTTGAGAATTAAGGCCAAAGGCCCAGATCAACCAAACAAGGCTCTGATACCACTTGAAGCGAATTATTATTCGCTCATACTATAATATTCACCAGAACACCTGGAATATTCAATAAGCCATAATGCAAGTATATATTAATGATAGGATGAAAGATGATTACAATGGTTGATAACCCGCCTATTAAATAGGGCTTGGGAATTGTGAATGAAAGGTCATGTCCTTTCATATTAATTATGTTTATTATTAATTATTTAATTATTATATTTATTTTATGTTCATTACACTATGCCTTCTTCATCTCTCGCCCTCCCCTTCAATACGACGTTCTTTTATTGCACCCTAAGGTGCAATTGCTAGTATATCATTAAATGAATTTAATTTAATTATTTTGTTTTGGTTGATAGAGTAAATTTCCATAGAAGGTAGAATTTTTTTTGTCTTATTTTTGTTTTGTTTTTTGGTTACAAATTGTCAATAATACAAATAATCAACACTTTCATAGGCTATTTTTGTTGTTCAACAAATTCCTCTTTTGTTGATGAATTAGTTTGTTTTTAACATATTTATTTTGGCTCATGCACTCTCTCTTATTTTCTAATGTTATCGTTATAAGATCTTGTAAGCATACAATCTTTTTCTCTTTCTTTGTTTTGGAATTCTAGTTTTTCTTCATTAAAAATATCCTCTAGTTGTTGGAATTGAAAATGATAGAAAGTAAATTACCTATGTCAACCATGTTTTTGATGAAGAGTCCACTGGAAAATGTAGGAATTGAGGGACTATAATGGAGAGGTGGGGGGGGGGCGTGGCTGGGGGAAGTGGGTTTGAGTAATCATATGAGTGATATAATGACGAGGAGTTCATTATAATGAGAATTGGAGTGTTGATTTGATGTTATAGTAGCTGGAAATATAATATTGACCCCTCCCTAATTATTAAAGGGTGCTAGAGCCCGCACGGGTGTGGCTCATTGGCGGTTCCGTTGTTATGAACTCACTTGTTGTAAATTGGAGGTCATGAGATCAATCCCACTCGAGTTTACCTGTGTCCCATGTCTTGCGGTGGGTGTGGGGAACCTAGGGTTATAATGGTAGCGGGAATGGATCCTTGGACCCCGTGTCACACGAGTACCAGCCCAACCCTAGTTGCCGATTCCCCTAGTAAAAAAAAAAGAAAAAAATATATTAAAGGGTGCTAGGTCAATGGAAGAGTGTCTGTATTTCAAGCATGAGGTTGGTGGTTAGATTCCTTTGTTATCTAATGATATTGAAATATTGGTAACTAGTACAAAATGAGAGATAAGTGACAAAAAAACACCAAAATTGGCACATAAACGACCAATTTTGAGTTGGTGACCAGTGCTAGCAAATTTCCAGTATCTTATCATGAGATTAAAAAATGTGGTCGTATTTAGTTTGGTCATTTATAATTTTCCTTGTAGTCATATCACTAGTATAAAAATGTGTGATAAATGAACAAGAAACCAAAAAAGTAGGCCACCAAGCAAAATAAATGACTAAACCACAAAAAACGTTGGTCACCACAATGTTTTTAAGTGAAATATGACCAAATTTGAGTAATTTTAAGATCAAAACTAAAAATGATTAATTTATTCATGGGATAAAAAATGACTAATTTATTCATCAGATACAAAATATGACTATACAATCTAGGTTACTAATTATATAAGATGTCCATTGTTAAAATTTACGAAATTACAATAATTTTATTACAAATTAGTAAATTTTGGGTAGCCAAATGAGAACCTACAAAATTTTGTCGCAAGGCCATTCCATATGTCCTTTTGTATCCAGAGTGATGTGCTTGTCATGTCTATACCTTATTTCAGTATTTTAGCTTCCATATGCCCCCTTCAACACACTTGTCAAGTTTCATCTTATGTGTCATCATGTGCCATGTTGAGTTGTGCCATGGATTTCGTTGTTTCTCACTATAAGCATCATCATATCATGATTGCTATACCATTGGGTTCGGCTCTTCATGTCGGTCATGTACATGTTTCATTTGATGAAATCATCACCATTTAACCCTTTCGACAGTCTGTCAAAGTTTCGGCAAGTGCATGTATTTTGAGTCATGATCATAAAAAATCGTTAATTTATCACCCTCCATTAATTTACAAGCCACAACCATCCGTCATGATTGTCATTTTGTCTAAGATCAGAAAGTTGAAAAGTCCCCCTTGGCTATCTCCCAACATTTGAAAGCGCCAATAACACCTACTACAAGAAAAAAAATATTTCCCCTCCTTCAACATAGTGTGGTTGAGTCAAATCTTGAATTAAATAAGAAAAATAATTGAATTAATGCATTCAGAATAACTATTGTAAAAAACTAATAGCAATATAATATGTTTTGATACGATTTAATATTAATATGTTTTAATATTAATATTAATATGAATATGGATATTAATGTTAATAATTATATTAGTATAAGTGTTAATATGATTTTAATATTAATATTAATGCTAATATTAATATGATTTTTAATATTAATATATAATATGTTTTAAAAATTATATTATACATAATATAATAATATTTATTCATTTAAAAAAATGTAATTGAAAAGGTAGGGATGAGAGAAAATAAATTGGGACTTTTTGGGATTTTGGGGGCTTTTGGATTTTAAAATTTCTATTATCTTGAAGAAAATAAAATGGGGTTGTTATCGCTAAGGTTTGCACCCATAATACTAAGGGAAAATAAAGGGCACTTGAACATTGATTTGTGGTAAATTATGGTTTTGAGTTTGAAGATAAGTGGTTTTCAAACTAGTGAGCCACTCAACTTTAGGTGGAATAATCAATAGCACAAGAGAAAGAACAATAATACAACAAAACTTTAAAGGATTTGTAGTTAGGAATCAAACATGAGCCCAAAATCTATGTATGTGAACACATCAAAGGAGAGCTGATCATTCACACATTTACATATTTTTATTCTATACCATAATAGTGTTATAACAAGAAGCTAATGAAAATAGGGCAATACCATAGACAATGTACACTTAAATATCAAATGCTATTAGATCTGGATTTTACTCGTTATGCAATGAATGAACAATTCTATTTTCAAATTACTATTAGCAATAAAATAAGAAAGAGGCATAATGCTTAAAACTTACGGATGTTCCACCAACCTTCCTTTGCTTCCAAAATCGATCCCTTTCTTTCCACTAAGTTTTATAATATATAGAATCTTACACTTTTCCATCTGTATCCTATTTTTAGAGGTTCAATGACCAACTACTTACTAATAATAATTCTTTCAAACTGAAATAGATGACTCAAAACATGAATCTGTTTAAAGATCATATTCTTAAGGGACACATCAACTAACTCGATGAACTTGACTAACTTGAATCTAAGATACTTATCAAATATCTGAATTTTCAAAATATAAAATATACAAAATAAATTCGAGTTTGATCTTTTATACAACATTCAAAAAATATTAATGATATTTTAAAAGATCAAAACTCTAACATAAAGGTTCTATAACGCTGCTTCCTGTGGCTGTAAAAAATCACACAATGCAAAACACATCCTACAAACTCTGAACTTGCCTTCACCTGGTTTCCAAAGCACGATTCTGAAGAGTATCTTACAAGACATGAGTGTCAAGATATGCTAGAATTTCTAGTTTTTCATTACTATCCAGGTTCCTTTTCCTCTATTGGAGCCATTACTCCTTCCAATACTTCTTCATTTTGAGCAGCTTTGCAGTTATCTTTTTGAGCTTTCGAGAAAATCTGCATAATCTAGTGAACTTGATGATCAAATTGGTCCTGTTCTCAGTAGCCTTGTTTGATTTACTCTGTAACAATTAATTCCCTTGTTTGATCCCTTTAAGAAAACCTTTGAGATTTTTAACTTTCTTCTTGAGTTTGTGATTAATTCCAAGTTCATAATTTTTAGGCTAGGACAAGCCATCCTCCTCTGGTGCTTGGGTTCATGCTACTATATTTCCCACTTCAATATTTTCATTAGTAACAAAATCCATACAAGGCCTCTCTTGTTTTTCTTCTCAAGAATTAGGAATAAAGGGCTTAGTCTATACTGAAGAAGGGATGCCATTAATACACTAGTAGTGAAATGGGTGATAAATGACCAAGCAACCAAAACATTTGGTCACCAAGTGAAATAAATGACTAAATAACCAAAAAAGTTGGTCACCGCAATGTTTAAAAGTGAAATATGACCAAATTTGAGCAATTTTAAGTGATCACAACTAAAAATAACTAAAATGAATGACTAATTTAGTTTTGGGATAAAAAATATGACTAATTTAGTCATGGAATAAAAAATACGACCAGAGAGTTTAAGTTAATAATTTTTTTTTACAGTTTCATAAATGTTAATGTTGCAGTTGGATTCATAGACCCTCTTTTCTAAATCCATCTGCAACATTAAAATTTATGAAATTATAATAAAATGATTACAATTGTAGTACAATTATTACAATTTCATAAATTTTAATTACAATGGATAAGTACAATTTTGACAATCAAGTTTTACAATTTCATAAATTTTAATATTGCAAAAAGTTTCAGATACCCTCTAAATCCATCTGTTGTGTTAAAATTTATGAAACCATAAAAATTCATTCTCAAAATTGCAATTTATATGACACCTCTTATTGCTTATGTATTTATCCTTGTTATACGATTTCTTGTTCCACACCTTATACTACCCTAATGTTCTTGTTATCCCCACTAAATTGTAATGGAGTACAAAGTTGAAGATATATATGCTCAAATAGATTTATTTTTTTTACAAGGCTATCCTCAATTATTTCCTAATGGATATTGAAGGTACCTCCCTAAAGGTACAAGAAAGTGATACCGTTTCTCCAAACAACCACTTTAAATTAAATCATATTATTGCGCCGAGAGGCGCTCTACAGCCCAGTAAGGGGGAGATCTTGTAACGTGATGTAACGTTACTAACGTTTGTAACATGTTGGCAAAAAATAATAGTGATAGTGAATATTATGGGAGATATCTTGTAACGTGATGTAACGTTTATAACATGTCGGCAAAAAATAATAGTGATAGTGAATATTATGGGAAATAAATTTTCTAATAGGCCAAAATAAAACAATTTAATATGGGGGAGATGTTATAATCTTCCTACCCAACAAAACAATAAAAAAGTAAAAATTTAATTATCCGTAAAAAAAAAATGTGGGTCAAGAAAAAAACACAAAATTGAATTATCCGCAAAAAAATGTTGGCCTTGCACATGGTTTTAAAACCATGTGCAAGACATTCTAAACAACCCATGGTTTTATTGTACATGGTTTAGGAGGGCCTTGCAAATGGTTTTAAGACCATGTGCAAGGCCTCCTAAACAACCCATGGTTGTAGGAGGGCCTTGCATATGGTTTTAAAACCATGTGTAGGGAAATGATGCAATGTTCGTTCCTAACAAAATAAAAAATAATAAAAAATATTATATGTCGGCCATAAATAATATTAAATATTAATAATAAAAATATTTAATGTGGACCTTAAATAAAAAGATGTGTCTTTTGGTTTGAATCAAATCAATGGATACCTAAGAAGAGGTTTGCACCCCCAGAGATTTGATCCATCTCGGCGCTTGATAGAGCCTAGGATTTGGATCTACGCTGGTAATTTTATAGATGGATTTAATGTTGAACATCAAGATGTGGTCATGAATTTGGTTTTTTCAAACTTTAAAAGAAAATTCCAGTGAGTGGTATAAAGACACATAGTGTTCTGAGGATTACACCGAGGTGTTTCCTTTAAGAAATAACTTAAACAATAGTGGGGAGGAATTAATGATTAAAAAAATTATGACGAGGTCCATGTTTTCCCATGTGATATCATAACAAACATAAATTACAAACATGTTTCAAGAGATATTTCCAATGTTAGGTGCCCATGGAAAAAAACAAAACCCTAGAGTAGTCTATAGTTCCTAAGGAAATGCTTTATGGCCCAAAACTATATCATTGGTGAGATGAACCATCCCAACTAAGTGAAAAATGGCTTATTTCACTTTCTCCATAGAAAAATTATGTTTCTTCTCATATTCTACAACCCCATGCATTGTTCATGTGCCTTTGATATTTCGTTAGGTCCCAATGCATTATTATTTATTACCAAAACACACACTCATAAATATTAATTATATTGGGTCACTAGCATGACCTAATGACTTGTGCACACATCAACCTTACAAGATTTTATAATTTAGTGCATTCAAGACCCTAGTTTCAAGCCAAATATTCTTCATTAACCATCATTTTTTTTTTGACCCTAAGCATGTGTTAGTTGAAGTGAATCACCCTTATTTTGGAAAATGCTTAGGATCAAATTCCTTATGTTTCTCCCTCAAAATAGTTTCTTGCGGCTTCCATACTATGTACAGTGCCTTATAACCATGAAAGGAAATTTCTATTTAGTTTTTAAATAGAGATAACTATTTAAAAAAATTAAATTAAATTTACACACTATAAAGTTTAATATAATAAGATATAAATTTTATTAGTTATAAGCCTATTGTTTTATATTTTATTAGTTAAAAAACTATTATTTTATATTAAAGGGTACCATAGAGGGAAACAAATTTAAACCCGATGATAAATATTTTGGTTTATTAAAGTTTAATATAATAATATATAAAATATTTTAGTAGTCATAAATTTATTATTTTATATTTTATTAGTTAAAAATCTATTATTTTATATTAGAGGGTGCCATGGAATGATTTTTTTAAAATGGAGGAGAAACATTTTGGTTTATTAAGATTTAATTAAAGCGTACAACGGATGAAAAATATTTTAGTTCGATGCCCATCATAGTGAGTAACATTCTCAGCATCCTGCTCATACGCATCAATTGAATTCGAAACGATAGTAGGATTAATATTAGGCAGGGACATGAGATGCATAGATTAAATCCATTTAAGGACTAATTATAGAGCCAAATCAGCTAGGGGACGAGAAAACACCGGTTAGAGTTGTCACCACAGTCTGCAGAGTCTAGATATCTGTCTATAACTGTCTCTCTGTTAGTAGCTATGGGATCTACTGATGGTAGTGCCCCCCCTTACCTGAAGCCTTCAACTTTGTGTCTGTTTTTTTCTCCGTTAGTAGCTATGGGATCTACTGATGGTAGTGCCCCCCCTTACCTGAAGCCTTCACCATTGTGTCTATTTTTTTTTGCTCAATCAAATGGGTAAACAGGTTATGTGACCACCATAAAATTCCATTTCAAAAATGTTATGGAATCATGCATTTAGTTAAATTGATTGAAGGTTGGCGTGTCATTAATTTTATTTGCTCATTCCCACTGCCAAGCATTCACTTATTAGAATTAAAAAAATCCTTGATGTGGTGTGGTATCAGTTCATTTTCGCACTAACCAAAGGCCTGTGATATTATTTTGCTTCTTCGAAATGCATGGGGATCATTGACTGCATGGAGCTAAGAGAGAGAAGGGAATAGGTTGTGATGAGAGAATGTGTTGATGTTTGAGAAAAATCAGAGAAGATTGAACTTTAAAGCTTTTGTTAATCAATCACTGCATATATGAATCTCATAACACAAATTATCCACATAAATCATTCAACCATAAGAGACAAGATATATCCAAGGAAAACCTTCCAAACACGAAGGATGAAAAAACCCAACAATTCTTTGAGTATGATAGATAGATTTGTAGAAAATGGTTTACAACACATAAGAAAATTTTCCGATAAGAGATATCAGCACAACAATAGAGAATCGAGATCTATTGTAACCCTACAAAAACAACTGTATGCAACTGTACGCAACTATAGCAACTATATGCAAATGTATTGAACTTGTCATATTCCTAGCATATTAATAACAAGCCAAAAACCATAACATGCATAAGATAGCACACACAAGGCTCAATAAACATACTGAGAGAACCACGTAGTGCATTCACAAGGAGGAGCTAACTAGAACTCCCTCCATGCAAACATTAGTGCCCTTCCTTTCCTCAATTAACTTTAACTGAATGTTCACTGTCTTCAACTGAAAGTTAACTGACTTGAATTGAATTTTAACTCACTTGAACTGAATGATCACTACATTGAACTCAATATTTAACTTATTGTTGATCACTTAGTTAACAAGATAACTTAAGTGTCATCAGTGCTTCACTCTTAGTGCCATCCATGTACAATTTCTATTATTAACTTTTGCATTGGATCTAAATAGTTCACTGATGCATGATGATTGATGAACACTAAGCTCTTATTTACTTAACTGATTACATTCATTAATAGTTCAATTGATGATTTGACTAAGGAATTCATTGTGGAATTCATATTTTATTGAATCTTTATAACTTGAGTTCACTTAGACATTTGCATGGGCAATTTGAATTCTCTTTCTATATGCTTTATCTCATTATAATTAATTAATTAATGCATGGTCCATATGTGTATTATTTATCCATATTATCATATCATACTCGAAAGAATTATTCCATACATACTGATGATCATATACATTACCCTAGGCCATATAGTCATATGCTAAAGTAATTCAGTATAGGGGTAGCTACGCCCTAAAGGAGACTTATAACACTTAATGACCATGAGTAGCAATATATCACATAGTATTTCCATTTTACCAAGTAAAGTTTGCCACCTTAACAAATGAGGATATGGGTAGGACTTGATATTACTAGCAAGTCTAGAATCTTGATATTACTCACAAGACTCGGGTTGATATTACTCAGAAGCTCATCTCCATAACTAGAGGTCCATCTCATAGGGTACCTTCTATGGGAATACTTGAATTTATATTACTCACAAGTCTAGTCTTGATATTACTCGCAAGCTCTACAATACAACATCACCACCTAAATCATATGAGGGTACTTAGGACTTGGTATGACTCACAATTCTGACTTGATATTACTCACAAGTCCGAAGAATGAATGCTGCTGATGTACAATCAACACTCCCTCTTAGCAAGGGAGACATTCTCCGCTTTACCAGGAATTTCCTGCCATACCAAGCTTATCTTAGAAGTATCTCAACTTCGTCACTGATAGTGGATTGTCCACAAATTTGTAATCTTCTCATCAACAACTATGTACTGAAATATTTTCTTTACACGACCATGACTCCAATGAAGTAAAAATTCATCTCAATGTTTTCTATCATAACACATATAGGGTTTTTCAGAAAGATTGAATTTTAACACCTAATGATTGTAGGCTAAAGTCTTTCACCCTAATAGGTAGCTTCCCAAACTACACTACTCCTCAGCAGGTAGTACTATATGCAAAACACCTTTGGCTTATGTAGTATTCTCTGACATACACCTTGCTTATGTAGTACTAGTCGCAATACACTTAGCTTTTGTAGTACTAATTGCAATACACAACTAATTCCAAGCTATATAATAGGTATACTATGTATTAAAATACAATAAAGAACCTATTCTAATGTACCTCAAAGGTATTCAAACATATTCTTAGTAACAATCATAAAATAAAATAGGTCTACCAGGTCTGCTAAGTACTTTAAGAGACCAAACAACTACTTATACATAATAACATCATCTGGATCTGATCCAGAATGCATTTTCTCTAAACTAGAAACTATGGATTTCATATCCATCATATACACCACATTAATTATGTAATATCATGGGGAAATAAAGTCTTATATTTTATTCCAATCTTCAACATTTCTTGACTTCAATAATATTCTACCATCTAAAGAAGTTTTTAGTGAGATTTCCATTCTTTGTGATGCTTTTCAAGGCTTGATCACTTTCATAGTGATTTCATATTACAATACCCCACATAGCCAACTGTATGAATATCTAACCTCTCAAAGAGGTTACACTATTCTTTGACAGTCCAGGCTATAACTCTTCTTGAGTATTCAATAGTATTTGATACTTTGACCGTGTCTCTGCTCAAGTGGATTTTCTCCAAAAGATATCACAACCCTTGGCTGCTTGAGTTATGTATCATGGCTAACTAGTTTGGGGACTTTTTGTTGTTGTTTCCTATGATGATATGTTAACACTAAAAAGTGTTCACCTAGCTCTACATGGTCTAAACCATATACATACATCATATTCCTACCATATTTCCCTTAATTTTAACCTTCACAATTGTATTTCCACAAAAATGGTCTAAAACACCATTATTCCTTCCCATAAATGAAGGGATAGTGGACATTTATTATGGTTTACCTTCACTCTCTTCCAAAAAGGGTCAAAAACCCTAAAAAGGGTAAAAAAACCCTAAAAAAGAGAAAAGGTAAAAAAACCACAGGAAAATACCACGGGTCAAAAAATACCATGGGTTACCACATTGGGTCAAAAAACCCCAGGACCATACTATAAATACATTGTGAAGGGCTCTCCCAAAACACCCTTTTTCACATTGCCATTTGTGAGTACGCTGTGACACTTTTGCTCTCATGTATTCACATACTTCCCGTCGCCATACCATTCCCACGGTGTACATTGAGACATTCTTCGTACTCATCTTGGATCCTCTCTCCGTTTGACACTTGTGTGTGGAGACCATTGAAGAACCAACCCGTGGAGCTGCGGAACCATTTCCTAGGGAGGCTACAATGGCCCATTTTACAGAAAAGATGAGTATTGCTATTTATTTGCATTAGTTTAGTTTAGCCGATATATGTTGAAAATGTTATAAAATATTTGCTTTATGTCATTAGTTTATATTGTTATCTTATTTTCCATTGAACTCTTCCTTACGATCACGTCGATCTAAGGTTGGTGCTTTTAACTAGACGAGTCTCTTATACTATACTAAGCTTGTTCTGGAAAGAGGCTTTAGTAAATATGCTAACAATTTTTCTCATCCTGATATGTACAAGAGTTACACAACTCCTTTCTGCACCATGTCTCAGATATAACTAACTAGGAACTTTGTAAAGTTTTACTGCTTTACAATATGATCTATCTAAGAACATCTTTGATGTGATCTTTCTCGATCATTGTACTAGTCATAATCCATATATCCTTGAAACTTACTTTTACTAACTGTGACAGGTCTGAATCCACATACTCTTGTACTAAGTAGGTAACACAACACATGCTTTATTGTACATGTATACGTACTGATTGTAAAGCATATAACTAATCTTGGGGCCTATATAGATATATCTAATATCCAAGAGATCCTACAAAGTTTAACAAGAATAGTATTTATCTTTATGTGTGTGGTCATGGATTTACAATCCATTGTTCTTGAATCCTTTCAATAACTCTATTGAATATTTTTCCTCAACAAAAGAATTTTTTTATCCAATGTCTGTTACACCTCTAAAATTAAGAATCATTAAATATTCTTACATATATATTCCTTTTGAATATGAGCAACATTAAGGTTTCCACATAGTAGGAGTTTAATCAACCAAATCCATTGGTTTTCCAGGAGCTAGAAAATCGAGCTTCTCCCTGTCTACATATAGAATGCAAGAATCATAATTTGAGTCCTCTATCATAGAGTCTCATACTCCTCTATGTATAACACATACATGAATATAGCCAGGATAAATGAATTACCTTCAGGAGTCTTTTACTTCTCTTAGAATAGTATTAGGGCTTCTATTAAGACTTCTTCCTAAGAAACATAGGAATCTACTGATCTTCTCCTTTTTAGGATCAACCATTCATGTCATTATCTTATTGTAGGTCGGGGCATATGTTTTTTCCTACAAGAAAAAATATTCAAATGATTAATCACATTACATAACCAAGAAATCTAATCATAGGAAAACTTTCAACACACTCACAATGGTTCACACACTTATGTGCATAGACTAAATCAATGTTTTGACATAACCCCATTCACATTTCATAAATAAATTATGTATCCCCATATTCATATCTCATGAAACAATCATGCAACTCTATACTTTTCTCAATTTAAACATAACATGAGTTTTACTATTTACAAATAAAGAGAAGGATTGTCATGTATGCTTTTAATCATGTCATACTATAACATCATTCCTAATGCCAAGAATACATTAAAAAAAACCTTTAAATATGATTTCATAAAATTATATGATAATCAAACCATCATGCATGTATGCTTCATGAATTTGGTTATTTGCCAATAAAAGAAAGACAATCAATACATATGTTCAATATGTTTATATCATAACACAATTCTGAATCCCAGGAATACAGATCTCTATATGACTGTAATGAAATACATTCAAAATCATATAGATATAAAGAGCATGTAATAAACAAAATACACGTACTTATCTTTTCTTGTTTTGTGTGATCCCTATTGATCTCTGCTTCCTTACGGAGATTATTGGAGTCCCTCGGTATTGATATTCTTGAAAATTTGAGTGTATGCAGGAGGTAGCAAATATCTACACGGGGAAATTGGATCCCATGCAACCTAGAGTGAATGTTCTTCTTCAAGAAAAAACGTCTTCTGACGATCATCATCCTCTTCTTTGGATGAGTTCTTAATTATAAGAGGCTCTCATTACATACATGATCCATTGAAGAGGATTAATATCCAATCCACAAATCCCTAGGTCATTCAACCAATTCATCTATTTTGGAAGGATGACCATAACACAAATTATAAAAATTTAATCTTATTTAAAATACTGATTGTATCTCTCAAATAGTTATGAATTTTTGAAATCCGCTTAATATTAAGCTAAATCATCCTACACTAGCATTTTTGAATCCAAAAACCAACAACATAGATGTCTGATTTTTGACATCATGCTATTGACCATCCGACAATCATCTTATTTTTTAAACATAGGTTGCACTTCGACAGATATCCGACAATAAAATGCAAACGTTGGATATCCGACCTCTCTCGGTCGGATATTCGAAAAAGTCCTCTTTTAATATTTTCGTCGAATATCCGACAAATCTCATTGTATAGGAGTTCGACAATCCAACAAATGTCACTGTATAGGAGGCCAAATTCTTTGTAACGATCCGTCGAATATTCGATGGGATTTTCATGGTAGGAAGTTAGATATTTGACGCCTTTAGCCATTGGTGGTATAGCGACAACATCAGATTCTTTGGAAGTGGTTGTTGGATATCTGACTGATCTGTGGAATTTATAAAAAAAATATAGATATTTCGTGACATGAAAAAATTCACCTAAGCTATATAAATAGGATATATAGAGATGGATATCATGTTGAAGAGTGGGTCCTCCTAGTACTTAGGTTCTCAAAATAGCTACATGTGTGCATGGGTTGTGATTGTGTCACTTTCTATGTTTGATAATAATACCTATAAGACGTTGAAAGTCACTATTTTGTAGGTTATGTGATACATTTCTTTCATTGTTATGCCATGTGGGAGTCACAACAAGTGATAAATACTGTAAACATTCAACACATGTTAAGGAAAATATTCTATAAACATGTAGTAAGCTTGATTAAGTAAAATATATTTTTAGGAAATTTGTCTCAATATTTACCCAACATCTGTAATTGCATGGAAGAGGTTATTAATCCAAAGGGGTTTGTGGAAAATTTTGGGTTGTGAAGGTATATCTTCTAGAGCACCAACCTATAATATCTAAAACCTGTTTTCATACAAATAAGAAATTAAAATGCTATCTAAATAAAATATGAACTATCATGTACATAGAATTATGAAATAATGGTGAATGTTTTTCGAATGTTTTAGTTTAGACTCAATCTTATTTGACGTAGATAAAATTCCATATATACAAAAAGGAGTATGCTGCAGAAAGTAGTCAAATGGATGCTAATATAATGAATTAGAGTGAGAATTTGATGAGGGTAATTCACAAAGTTTCATAATAATGTTATCCATATGGAATAGTATATACATAACATGTTAATAATGATATCCTAGTAGCTATTATTCAATATTAACTATACCGATCTGAGTACTCAGTTTATGTTATGGTGACACCAATTGAACGATCAACATTTACACATAGATACAATACAAATGAAGTGCATGCATTCTGGAGGGAGAATCATTTTCCAACACTAAATAAATCATAATAAGAACAATGAAATCCCTGACGATATATTGTCTACTGATTAGCATGTTTATATTATAAACTCCGAAGAGTTTTCAGTATAAATATGTGAAAAGAGAATCTCAACATCAATGTTTAGAAGTAGATGTTTCTTTGTGAAAATAAAGGCCTTACTTCACACCTTCATGTAAATATGTCCCTCTATTCTTCTTGGAATAAGATAAATCTACATGGACTTTCAATTTAGTAATTTATGACATTTAAAAATCAAATTACAAGTGCAAGGAATATTTGTGGAATGCAAATCGATATAAAGTGAAGGCATGTTTTTAAAGCAAGATCTGGAAAAGAAAACAACAAGTTTGAGTTTTCCTCGAGTGGAACATAAAATATATTCAAATTTTAGGTAGACCAATATTACTAAATTTATTTTTGGAATTTTCATTCTGAGTTTATAATGGACTGGACTTGCTATTGTGCTCTTAGATTTAGGTCACATGTAGCAATAACATATATATAATGATAAGGTACATGATAGTTGATCCTAAGTTGTACTAAAAAAAATTCCAATGTTTAGCAAAGGGATGATTCGTCACACTTTGATTTGCCTCTCCTATATTCACCATGTAAGCTCCCTTGTTTTCATCTACTTTCCTGACTAATAAATTCCCCACCACAAGTGTATTGTTGATATTTCTTCATTACATAATATATGCCTATCTATGAGACATCAAGAGTTTTTATTGGATTGGAAAATATTGTTTGACATATGAACTATGTCAAGGCCATTTTTATGTGAATTACAGAAATATTAAGTTTAATTCATGCAAATTTCAAGTAAAATTAGTCTTCTAGCTATTAATTTATTTACTTATAATTTATTTTGTATTACAAGCCACTTTTAAGGGACTATTGAACAACAAAACCATTTGTATAAGATCCCTAAAATTTTGTAGTTAAATTGTTTGGTGTCTTAGAAATCATGTTTATGGGGTTGTACATTCTTGTATGAACTAACCACTATTTGGATGTATTGGGAAAGAGAACATCTAAATCCTACCCATGTCTGGTGTTTTTCTGGTTGGAAAATCCTCTTACATATTCTAGAACATCTTCAATAAACTTATGCAATCCAACTACACGATGCATTTTGGTAATGTTGTTATTGCATGGCCTAAATTTTGACCACACTTTACAAGTCTAAGAGAAGGGGTCATGAACTGATCAAAACCTAAAGGTAAAAAATGCACATACCATTTCCAACCTGAAGGTCTTGACCAAGCGATTATTTCAACTTCATTTCCAACTACTTGGCTTACTATAGAAATATTCCTCATCCTTAGGAGTGTGAATGGTAACCAAGCCAAGAAATGTTTTTGTTGGACCTTGCTTCCCCTTTGGATCCCAATCCAACACGATCTTCACTTTAGTTCCAAGCACACCCTGCAGATTACACGAAAACATAAGACAAAAACTCCCTGCAATAAATGCAACTTCGTATCATATAAATTTATTTGTAAATTTAATAGAATTCAATAAACAAAACAAGCACAAACATTACTTTGATCTTATATATAATAAGTATGCAAAAACTTTCACGCATATATCATATCAAAACCTTCAAACGGGTGGATTGAACCTTTGGCAATGCATCACTCAACAAAAACCCAAATAGATTCCATATTCAAATCTATATTTCTAAGTAATGAAATAAAGCTGAAAAAATGTGTTGGGTATCGAATTGATACAATTGCAAGTTAATAAAGAGGGGAGAGTAAATGTTTTCTTCTTATCTATGTATTTGTATCCCCTGCAGTCACATCTTAATGACCATCTCATAAAACTAAATTGAACTACTAAGGATACTGAAGAAATACTCTTGCAGAAAAAGTCATTTTTCCATGTTCCTTAGGTTCTTCAACCATTGATGATCTAAAAACTAATTATGTAGGATCTTTAGATAAATAAAGTGCATTGGATTTTGCATCTTCCATGAAGCTTTTTTATCTTAAGGATTTCTCTCACTCCCCAAAATCCCTGGATGTTTTAGGCACTACGTTTCCATTGGTATAATATGGACCAAATGTAATAGAATGTTGAGCCATGGTTATTCAAGGACATAAAATATACAAGGAGTTTGATGTTATAAGTTAATAACCTACAAGTGAGGAAAAAGGAATTACAAAGTTGGGAATTTTTGTAGAGGTGTTGTAAGATTTATCAATGAAAAGTATTGATGACTTAGGCCATCTGCTCCTGAATGAAGACAAATTACAACAAGGGGAAGAGAGAGCATGAATATCTTAGAGATGAGACATGTTATAAACTTGATAGTCCATTCAAGTGCCAAATTAGTTATTACTTGTAGAAAAATGACTCAGATGAGGTTGAGAAATCTAAACATGAGGAAAGTCCATCAGAAAATATAGATGGAATATGATTGTGTACAAAAAATGCCAATAGTTTTGAAAGAACTACGAAAATGCCAATAGTTTTGAAAGAACTATGAAAATGGATGGCTATAAATAAAAATGTTTTAAAGCACCTACAATTTAAAAGTATGTCATGATATTGCATCATTTCTCTTACCTGTGTCCTGTAAATACAAATATGTTGCCGATACTTATAATTTCTTGGAACAACTTCCCTTGATATGTGGAGCTTTACAATGTATACATTTTCTTTACCTTTCAAAACATCTTTCAACATACTACACATATTTTCCCGTTGCAATAATTTCATGGTAGGACCCCTGAAATAAAGATTTGTTTGTTTATGAAAATAATGAAATGAAGCTAAAAAAATACAGTCTCGGTAGTCTCAATGAATAAAAAAAACATTGATAATGAACATTTTACGTTTGATGAACATTTTAATTTAATCATGTAAATTACAATAATATTCAAGTAAACTAACGGGTAATAAGGTTTCACCTGAGGAAACATGGAGAACACCAAAACAAAGTATATAAGACCATTGATCACATCAAAATGCCAAATTTTCTTTTGAAATTTCAAAATGTTTCCAAGGCTATATGTAACAAGTTACAAGGTATGAGTGAAATAACCATAGTAAAATTTCAACACTACAATTATACACCAGAAGAAATTTTATAAGTCATGGAATACATGCTATGAAAATAATCCTTCAAAGAAATAACCGTGGGAAATGGATAATTCCATACCATTCATTGAGCTCCTCTTCGTTTCGAGAATAATTTAATATTATCTACTGAACAGGTCCAACCACATGAAGGTGGAAGCTCTTATGGCTCGCCCCCCCTCACATCACTCTCAATTCCCCATACCCAATGCATGTACTTGAGTTTTTTTTACATGAAAATTCATGCATATTTCATCATAAACATACATTTACCATTCAATCATAAAAGCTAACATTAATTAAACCATTCATTCATTCAGTCAACACATTCATTCAATAAAATCTAACATTCATTAAACCATTCATTCATTCAGTAGGCAAAAAATAATGCTAGATAGATCTGGTTTGGATTTGCCTTATACTTAGACATGATTTTGAGTAATCTCTTGTCACTATAAGGAAAATTATTCAGAAGACATACCTTCAGAGAGAGAGAGAGAGAGAGAGTGTTTATGGTTTAGGTTCACATTTCACGGTTGGAGCTCACGTGTTGGAGATCACAGTTCACAATTCACAACATAATTCTAGAATCCCTAGAAGAGGTACCATATGAAGTTTGGTACCCTACTTTAAGTGTACTCAACTTCATGCGTCCAACAAATATCAAATCTATACTTCTTTCATGCCAAGATACTCCAAGAGTGAAGTTATGGACATAATATATAAACTTGACATGTCTTCTAGAATGGTCAATTAGGCAACCCTAGGTTTTAGGGTGGTTACCATAATAAAACATAAAATAAAGTTGAGTACACTTAGAGTAGGGTACCAAAGGTCATGTGGTCACATAATAATAAAACAATAAAAGTAATAAGGTTAAGTAATCATACCAAAGGTGGTCAAGGTACCACACATAATAAGGGTGCTAGGACCAAATAGAAGATGAAGGACCATAATTAAACAAAAGGGGCCACAACAAGATGGTAAGGAAACCCCATACCCACAAGACCAAGGTGAACCGTAAAGGTGAAAAAACAACCCATTTTACCCATAGGGCTAACACGACCAATGAGTTTAATCTTTTCTCTCTCTCAAGTTATATTGTCACATATATTTTTATCAGCATTGTATAAGCATAAGTAAATAACAAAGGTAGATCTAGAAAAGTACTGTTGTGATAAATTAATACATAATTTTCATCTCTTTCAACTTTAACGCTCCACTGGTCACTGCGTTAAAGTTGGTCCTTGAGATGAGTTATCAATTCCAATGTACAAAACATAAACAATACAAAAATTGCAATGAAGTTTTAACTAATGAACATAATATATAAAACTTGGCATGTATTCTAGAATGACATGTCTTCTAGAAAGGTCACAACTCAAGTACAATGAACACACACAAGGTCACAACCCACCACATGATGCATTCAAGAGTCATAGATCAGGTTTGGACAAACATGTTTGGAAGACCTCCGCTTTACAAAATTAGTTACTTGACTACAGTTAGGTTACATTTATAAATTAATGTATGCGGTGATATGTTCTCACAGTGTACAATATTCATTTTCCTTGCAATATGGTAAAAAATGCATACAATATCACATAGCCACAAATATTGTACACTGTGAGAATATATCGTGACATACACTGTAATTCACCACTTGCACTAATATTCTTTCTCTGTACCGAGAGACATGCACACAATGATTTAATCTTTGTCATGAATATTTGATGAGGTAAAATATAAATAACCAGAGTCATTGGATTTACCACTAGTCATTAGTTGCATTCTATCAAAATAGAGTAGAGTTGCATAGAGTTTCATTTTGTCATTGGATTTACCATTAGTTGCATTCTGTCAAAATAACATAGAGTTGCATTTTGTATGTTATTTTCCAGTCATAAATCCTATTAATAATACAGATTTTGGGTGTTAATCACTATGAATCCTACTCATGATATGTTAATCACTGTGAACCATTTAGCAAGAAGTAATTCTAGCAATATAAGCATTAAAATGACCATATTCCTAGTTCCCATTCCTGTTAAGATCTTCATAGTGATAAGTATTTCTAAACAATCAAACCAAATTCATTTAAGATAGCAATAAGATCTTAACATTCACATATACTTTCCTCTATAGTACATACTTTTCTTATCATATGGAATCAATATAATTTTTAAGGAACTTGGAAAATAAGAGCAAAATACCATCTAGTTAAGAAAAATTCCAACCAATACCAATTTTAAGCAAGAATGTTTAAGAAGTCTCTTTAACTAAATCCAAATCAAGTTCACCCTACCAAAAATTTCTTAATATAGTTATGGATTACTTGAATGATATTAGAAAAGTAAGGACCTCCAAATTAATGACAAATGGATGATTACTATGTCATGAATTCAGGTCTTCCCTTAAACAATGAAATACAGGAAAAATTAAAAGGTTTCCAAATGTATGCTAACAAAATAGAACTTAATAGAAGCCACCCAACAATGAGCTAGGATTTGAAGTGATTTCAAGTAAACCAAACCTCTTAACAATGAACAAGGGTTTGAATGTAGTAGAGTTTACACTTCAAATTTTAACAATACAATTGGTGTCACAAAGAGGCTGAATTTGAATATTATGACAGTCCATAAGAGGGAAAAATGACAGCCAATATAGGATACTGCAATCACTTTTATATGTGAAGTGAAAAATTAGATATGAGTGTCAAATAAATTCACTATCATAACAAATATAGATGAAAAACTGAATTTGGGTAAGGCACAACCTTATTCATCATTCAAAACACCATATATACGGACTTGAAAACTATGAATTTGGGAGATAGAAACAACACTATGGTGTTAACGATATCAATCTTAAGCCAAATTATTATTTTCCAAATGCATATCTTAGAATGTTGAATTTCTTAGAATGAAAGGGCGAGTCTAAAGAAATATAAAATTAAAATAAGATGGTCAAATTGGTCTCCTTCAAGGATTCAACAGTATGCAATAATATTGCAAACAAGGATCCCTTTTGAAGTTTTAAAATCACCAAAGTATATGTATAGGTTCTATCTCAAGTCAATCACCCAAACCCTGTTGAATCCATCACTATTCTTGGAAAATATAATTTTTAAACTTACAAGTATTTGCAATATATCTTGCTCATACCTAAACACATCAAGAAAAGAATGCATCATGTTCATCAATATTATGTGCTAGAGAGATAACCAAAGTGCCTCTTATTCACATTCTTTAAAACCACCAATTTAAAACATGAGATACTTGAGATGGAGTGCAATGAAGGGTGCACTTTCCCGAATTCTGGTGAGAAGAGTTCATGCAAGTTTCTCAATGCAATCAACAAATTATAGATTTCGATTCCAAAAAAATTATCCCCTAACAAGGTCGATAGTGAAACCATACTTAGAATTGATAAATCCTTACAAGCAATTGACAAAAATGAAAAATATGCACTGAAGGTAGGATGAACATGGGGCACTTGGAACAAGAATGGTTTCCATACTTTTTTTTTTGACAGGAACAAATAGAGTTTATATCAAGAAAACAATGGAGAACCCACTGGCATAGATACAACAAATTGACCCATTCATAGGACGATCCACAACAACAAAATGGCTGAAATGTCTTTTTATCCAAAACATATAAAGTTTGCTTAACAAAACTAGTAAAAGAATTTGAAAACAGAGATAATTACATAATTTTTCAAAAACACAGAGTAGACCAAAACAAAAAAACCCATAAATTAACGACCACAAAAGTCTGCAGCGCCCGAGGCACAATTGGACAGCTTAGCAGTCCGCTTCTCCCTAGACATTTTACCAACCTTAAGATCCAACTTGTCAAACCGATATTCCATTTCCACAAAATAATCTTGAAGAGCCTCAACAGACTGATTGACTGCGTCCGAGAAATCCTTACGAAGCTACTGCAAGTCTCTTTCAACCACCTCGAATATCCTACCCCCTTCTTCATCAAGATGCTTAGCAAACTGCTTCTGGTCCCTCAATTTCCTATGCAGGTCCCTAATTTATTTTTCCAACAACTGAATTGGGCCATGCTCTGGAACCGCAGCATCGTAGCTTGAAGCCATGACAGGAACCAAATAACAATGCAGGATGGCTAGCGAGCTAGGATTCTCCCTTAAAGACCAGAGAGAAATATGATGAAAGTTTGTTATCCTATGATTTGAAATATTATAACGAATTCCTTGATGATCCCACACCTTGTCCTTTATTTCCCAAGTCGAATCAAAATCCATCGCACATACGACATGACAGAGGGGATTGCGGCCAGGGTGGGAATATATCTAGGTGAGATCATCACATGCCAGAACCAGTGCCATCATACCCAAGCCCTTGTGGGCACCATACTTTCGAAGGACATGAAGAGTAAATATGAAACATAGTCTGAAGTGAGCTCATTTATCCTCCGTTGGATTGATGCGACATGCCCAAACGACGGTCCGGCTAGTGCATGAATTCCATGTAGCTTCTTCGAGGGTGGGGGGGGGATAATCCCATTAGGATTTAGGTCCAGGGGCCTATGGAATGACCAAATTATATTAGACTCCATTCGTCACAAGGAAACCTTTACACAAGTGAATCACATCATTTGCAGCCAAATCAACTTCTCCATTTAATCCTCGAAGGATATGAAAGAATTGAATTTTGTGGAAAGAAGGGATAATAATCTGGATTTTTCTAATGATTTGACTAAGCTGCATTTGAGAAGGCAGCTTGTGAGTATTTAACACCTGAATGATCAACCTTGAATCTCTGAAGATATTTATTTCTGAGATACTGTGAATCAGAGCCTACTGAAGGCCTTGCCAAAGGGCCAAAGATTCGACTTGATTGTTGGTGTCGACTCCTAATCCCTAAGAGGAAGAAATTTCTAGATTTCCATCGGGATAAAAAAGGACCCCTCCCCCTCTTTCCACCCCTTGTTTCCATACTTATTATTTCTAGTAGAAGAGGGAATTATATTGTACAAGTAAGAAGTATGTGCGACTCAACTAATCACCCCATCTATTACATGGTATTACCCTAGCTACCCTCTACGGGTGCAGTTAGAACAATGTTTGTTAGGAAAAATAGAATAAAAATATCCCAATTGGGCATAAATATAGTCTTATTGTGAGAATCGTGATGCAATGTTTTTCATAGTTTTAGCCCTTGAAACCTTGGGGGAACCATCCATCACTGTCATCAAGTCCTATAAATATAGAGATTGAAAAACATTAACGACAAGAGATCAATACTGGCTGTTCATGGCTTGTTGTGTAGCAAGGTGTTTAAAGAATGAGCACAAGCCAGAAATGTAGTACCACTAATTTGATGTTGTAGGAATTCATGCATTCTCTCTCCTGCAAGCAATTTTGGGGAACTACTAATCACATGTGTCGAAATTGTTGATAGATGGACCCACGCTTTAGGTGGGGTAGAAGAACAGCTAAACAATACATGGACCAACAAAAACAAAACAGATGGTCATGGGAAAAATGGGTCATAT
>LPNX010344778.1:136722-139222 GCA_001517045.1 Pseudotsuga menziesii | reverse complement strand
TTATACTTGTGGAGAGATTGGACATATGTCTTGGGATTGTCTAAGAAATAAATTTACAGGTTAGAGAAATGTGAATGTTAGAGAGGCTCAGGAAGAGTCAAAAGAAGAAATAGAGGTGAATAATCCTCCAGAGGATGAAGAGGCTCTTATGTTGAAGAGAGTCTTGGTGAAGACAGAGAAACAAGTACATGAACCAGTTCAAAAGAAAATTTTGTTCAGAACAAGGTGTAAGTCACAAGGTAAGTGTTGTAAAATGGTTATTAATAGTGGTAGTACTGATAATTTGGTTTCCACATAGATGGTAGAGAAGCTGGGATTGAAGAGGATGAAGCATCCCACTCCTTACAAAGTGTCCTGGTTGCACAAAGGACATAAACTCTTGGTGAATGAGCAGTGTAATGTGGAGTTCTATATTGGTACTTACAATGATGAAATATTGTGTGACATAATGCCTATGGATGTGTGCCATATACTCTTAGGGAGGCCATGGCAGTATGACATGAAAGCGGTTCATGATGGGAGGAAGAATACTAATTATCTAGAGAAAGATGGGAAGAGACATACCTTGTCACACTTGGGAGATGAAGTAGTCCAGGGAAGTTCAGGATCAAGCATTTTGCTGATGTCTGGAAAAGAACTGTTACAAGAAGTTTAGAGAGAAGAGGATCTACATTTTTCTGTTATTGGTAAGCCAAAGTTAATTTTAACTTCTACAAATTTAGATGATTTTCCAGATGAATTTAAAACTTTGGTTGATGAATGTGTTGACATTATTGTGGATGAATTTCCAAATGAATTACCTCATGTAAGAAGTATTAGTCATCACATTGACTTAATACTTGGTGCAAGTTTGCCTAATAAAGCAGCATACATATTAACTCCTCTAGAAAATGAAGAAATCAAATAGCAAGTACAAGAGATGTTGGAAAAGGGATTAGTGAAAGAGAGATTCAGTCCTTGTGCTGTACCCACAGTGTTAAGTCCAAAGAGAGATGGAGGATGGAGAATGAGTACTGAATCCAGGGCAATCAACAAGATCACAATTAGGTCTAGATTTCCTTTACCCAGAATTGATGATCTGATGGACTGTTTAAGTGGTTCAAAATATTTTTCCAAAATATATTTGGAAAGTTGATATCATCAAATTAGAATAGGGAAGGGGATGAATGGAAAACATCATTTAAAAATAATGATGTTCTATACTGAGTGGTTAGTGATGCCATTTGGGCTTACAAATGCACCCAGTAATTTAATGAGATTGATGAATGAGGTTCTGAAAGAATTTACTGGAAAATTTGTGATAGTATATCTAGATGACATTCTGATTTTTAGTCAGAATAGAGAAGAGCATTTAAGGCACCTTCAGTTGGTGTTGAGGACTTTGCAGAAGGAGAAGCTGTTGATTAATTTGAAGAAGTGTAGCTTTCTGAAAAAATAATTGGTCTACTTGGGGTTCGTGGTTTTAGAAGAAGGATTGAAAATGGATTTTGATAAAGTGCAAGCAATTTTAAATTGTCCAGTTCCAAAGAATGCTTATGAGGCAATAAGTTTTCATGGACTTTCTAGTTTCTATAGGAATTTCATTAAGAATTTCAGCCAGATTTGTGAACCTTTCATAGATACTTTCATAGGAAGTAAACAACCTTTCCAATGGACCAAATCAACTAATAGAAATTTCAAATTATTGAAGAAGAAAATAACTGAGAAGCCTATTTTGGTTTTTCCCAGTTTTGATATAGTGTTTCAAGTGAAGATAGATGCTAGTGGAACAATAGTGGGAGCAGTTTTAAGTCAAGAGCAGAAGCCAGTAGCATATTTCAATGAAAAGTTGAATGAAGCTAAACAAAAGTACTCTTTGTATGATAAAGAATTATATGATGTTGTGCAAGCTCTTAAAAAGTGGAGACATTAAAGTTAATGCCTAGGGAATTTGTTTTTTATTCTGACAATCATGCTTTGTAGTTCATCAACAACTAACCTAAATTAAATCAGAGGAATGCTAAATGGGTAGAATTTTTGCAGAACTTTACCTTCGTTATCAAACATACAAGTGGTAAGTCTAATAAAGTTGTTGATGCTTTGAGCAAGATAAGTTTGGTAATGCAGGAAGTTAAGGTCAGCACTTTGGGATTTGAAAATTCGATTGCTATGTATAATGAGGATGTAGATTTCAAGGACATTTATGCTTCTTGTGAAAATACAGTTACCCATAACAGAAGCCAGTGGTTAGATTATATGATGTAGGAAGGATTGTTGTTCAAAGACAGTAAGTTTTGTATTCCAATATGTTCAATGAGGGAAAATTTAATTCAAGAAAAACATAGTGGGGGTCTCTCAGGACATTTTGGGTAAGACAAGACTTTTGCTCTGGTGAGTAATTTTTATTTTTGGCCAAAGATGCAATATGATGTGAAGAAATTTGTTGAGGTATGTAGAGTCTGTCAACATGCAAAAGGTAGAATTCAGAACACAGGATTGTATCAACCATTACTTATTCCAG
>LPNX010344778.1:51413-126432 GCA_001517045.1 Pseudotsuga menziesii | reverse complement strand
TACAACCTCTGACGGCACGTCTGCGAACCGGAGAAACTGAATCCCCCACTTGGTCCTCCACCACCTCAATCCTCCATCTCACGATAGCAAGCTCACTAGCAAAATGCAAGCTTGGGAAGAACACAATAGTGCTCCAAGGGACAAAGGGATGCAGACTCAAGTACAAATTCCAGCAACAATGGACTATAGTTTCTTTGCTCTCAATCTCTCTATATGCCTTCAATGTACCAAGGGGTTCCTTATATAGCTTCACAAGGGATAATGAAAGGTCGAATCCGAGTGATCTCAAGGCATATGGAAGGCTAGGAGTTGAATGAGTCGGATCCATGTCAAGGAAAACTCCAAAAGGATTTGGATTATGCACACATCCTGATGTACGCAGTTATAGGGGTCAAAACCATGTATGTACGTGGTTATCGGGTAAAAATCCGCGTATATCATTTTTCATATAGTTTTAGGGATGATCAAGGAAACATCAAAGGATAAAAGATGGTCCATGGGGTCTAAAGAGTCTGCAGCAGGACAGGGGAAGGCCATACAAAGTGTGATTCACCTAGAGTGGTGAAATCCACTATAACAGTTGGGGGTGTGGCTGGGGTTGGGGCTTGGGTGCCATGGTGCTGGATGAGAGCATGCATAAATCCATAGTGTCACTTGGTGTCGGTGGAGGTGACATGAAGGGGAAGGAATCCGTCATCCAGGTGTCAGCGAACAACCCATGGCCTACGTTCAACAATGGAGTGGTGGTTGTGCTGTCGATGACAGTGTTGATAGTAGAGATAATGTTGGCTGGTGCCATTGGCCCCTGCGGATCGTGGTAAGTTACCTGGTCCATGGTCACAATTTTCTCGTCACGAGGGAACATCATAAGGAAGAAAACAGTAGATTCTACAAATTTCATAGCATACATGTAGCTACGTCCTAAGAGAAGGTTGTAATCCAACTGAGTGTTGATGACTTCTATGTCAATTAGGACTGTCTTCCCTGCTAAAGAGATGGGGACGTGTGGAAGGATGCCTTGGGCTCTAGTGGGGTGGCCATCATAGGCACTCAGAGTAGTGGTGGATGGTTGCATGATAGGGGACCCAAGTTTCTTCCAAACCAAGGTTGGCATGATACAAGTGGATTCCCTTTCATCAACAATGCACCGGTGCATGATCAAATTCTGAAAGCAAGAAAGCATCCATTTTTGCATACCAAGCCCTGAGAGCTTGCTTGAGTCCATACAATGAATTATTCAACCTATATACCAATGAAGGATCCTCTTGGAAACCTTTAGGTTGTTGTATATATATTTCTTCCTGTATCTCACCATGCAAGAATGCACTCTTAACATCCATGTGGTGAACTTCCCAATTTTTACTAGCTGCCAGCGCTAGAACTAGTCTAATTGATTCCATCTTTGCAACCGGTGCAAAGGTCTCTGTGTAGTCAACACCATGTACCTAATAATATCCCTTAGCAACTAATATTTCCTTATGTTTCATATCAGAACCATCAGCATAAATTTTGGTTTGGAAAACCCATTTGCATTGAACAAGCTTCCTCTTGGGACGAAGGGGAACCAATTCCCATGTATTGTTCTCTTGGAGGGACTGAAATTCATCTTCCATTTTTGATTTCTATATAGGGTCATTACAAGCTTGCTGATATGTCTGAGGATCAGACCGAACTAGAACATAATAGTGCTCAGCAAGGGCACTATCACTTGCAAAGGAAGCTTTACTAGTTTGTGATCTAGTCTTCCTAGGCTCATGGGGATTTCCTGCCAAGTCCCCAGCTGCTTGTACAATTTTTTCAGCGCACTTGGTCCTAGATGGTGAGTCATTTACAACAATATAATATTCAGCAACATTTTTATCAGAAATATCAGAAAAAATAGAGCATGTATCATCACTTACATCTTCGAATGGTTGAGGAGAGGAGCATTCCCCCGGTGCAAGCTCGAAGTCTGGAAATTGGCTCTTCTTCAAATTTCACACTTCTTTCAACAAATTTATTGCAAGTATAATTGTCAAAGAGCTTGTATCCTTTGTCTTCCTCACCATATCCAACCATGATTCACTCCTTTCTTTGTGGTTGCAAGGCTTTCCTCTTTTCAGAGGGATTTCTAGCCCATGCTCTAGTCCCGAAAATTCTAAAATTTGAGACATTTGGATTTTAACCAAACCATGCCTCGTAAGGTGTCATTCCTTTTACTGATTTATGAAAGGATATATTTTTTATGTGAGAATCACAACTAATGGCTTCATCCCATAGCTTGGGACTAATATCCCTTGCTTCTATCATGCAAGTGGCCATCTCCTTGAGTGACCTATTCTTCCTCTCAGCCACACCATTTTGCTGTGGTGTGTAAGGAGTTGAGTGTTGCATTTGGATGCCACTATTTTAACAAAGTTTCTGTAGGTTATTATTCACATACTCCTTCTCGTGATCAGTCCTAAGGACCTTAATCACTTTCCCACTCTGATTTTCTACAAGTGATTTCCAAATCTTGAGTTGCTCAAACACCTCAGACTTCAATTTGTAGAAAATACACCCAACAAAATCGAGATTAATCATCTATGAATGTAAGCACATACCTAGATCCACCATATGAAGGAGTGGGTAATGGAACAATCAAATCAGAATGCACCAACCCAAGTGCTTGTGTTTCTCTCCTTGCCTTCCCCTTCTCATAACTTTCCTCAGGATGATTCCCAATTACACACCCAATGCAAGCTCCAGTTGATGACTTGATTTGTGGAAGTCCTTCCACCATATCATCTCTGTGAAGTGCCTAAAGGTACCTATAATTCATGTGACCAAACCTCTCATGCCATAGTTTGTAAACTTCTTTGGCATGTGATTGAATTTCTTGATCACTGGAAGCGGGGAGGAAGTTTGAAAAGTTGTACATCCTCTCATGATGATCAACACACCCAATTGCAATAACTTGGTCTGTTGAGATTTCAGAAATCTCTACCATGTCAGGAATGAAGATCACTCTCTTTGGCTCTCCTATATGGCTCATCTAATAGACTGACAACAAATTTGCTGCAAGATCTGGTACATAAAATAATTCACTGAATAATCCATGCTCTAAATCAATCCTCCCAATCCCTTTGGTTTGGAGTTTTGAATCATCCCCCATTCGAACTGCTGGGCCAGCATTCAAACTCATGGACAAGAATATCTCTCTCTTGGACACCATGTTCCTAGAAGCACCCGAATCAATGACAAAATATGAAGAGTTAGAAGTACCTTCCACCAAAGCATGACATTTCTCCTTGCTCTAACTTGAACTGGAGTTGCCATCCTTCTTCCTTGCGCTGTTAGGGACTGGAATGTTGTTCCTCTCCAGCAGTTGCACCATGGTGTCAATGGTATTTTTCATGCATGAGCTCATTGGATGCCATCACTTGTGGCAATAGGTGCATTTGGCCTTCTCTTTTCCCTTCTTTCCCTTCTCTCTGGGTGGATTCGAAGCTCCCTCATTGGATTTGGGTTTTTCTGGTTTCTTCTTGTCTGGAAACTTAGAATTCTTGGGCTTGGGATTTCCCTTTGAGGAATTTGAAACTCCCACTACTAGTGCTTGATCCTTGGTCTTGATGGAGCCCATTTGGATCAATTTTTCTTCACCTTGAGTGAGTGACTCCATGAAGTTTTCCAGGCTTGGCATTTGCCAGTTTCGAAGGGTAAGCTTGCGGGAGTGGAATGTACTCACAAAAACTGAGAACTCTAGCCCCAACTTCGAAAGTATAGACAAGATCAATTGGTATTCTTTCTTTTCAATGCCACATTGCTTCAAGTGCAACAAAAGTGACTTAAACTTGGTGAAGAAGTCTTGGATTGTGTCATAGTGCGCTGGGCTCAAGCTGATAAGCTCATTCTCAAGTTGGTGACCACGTAGCTCATCAGTTTTCCCAAATAGAGTCTCTAGTTTTACCCAGACCTCATTGGGCGTTGTCAAATTGTAAATGTGGAGCAATAAATATCTTGAGATGCTCAGACACAACAATCCAAATGCCTCATCCATTCTGTTGAAGTACTTGGATTTCTCAATAACAAAATTTGGTTCCACCTCAGTGCCCATGGTAACTCTATAAAGCCCCTTGGATCTCAGCTGAATCACCATCTCTACCTTCCAATAAAATAAATTTAAGGGTGTTAGCATGATGTGGGTAGCCTCCATTTTTTCCTGCGTCGATGATGAAGAAATTGCCGGATGTTCTGCAAAACACAATTCAATTTTATCTGGAACTCCACTAAAAATGCAGCTCAAATCACTCTGAATTGATCTACAACTCAAAAATATTCAATGGGCTCTGATACCATGTGATAAATTTGAACCACATGAGAATCTAGGAGTGTTAGTGAAGCTTACAAGTCAAATTTGGTGCAAGAATTAGCAAAAACCATCAAATGAGAAGTAAGATTACACAAACAATGTGAACAGAAACAAGATAATTTTTTACTATCTAACCATAAAAATTGTTATTATCAGGTATATGATACATCATAAGAGTTTTGCAAGGCTTTGGAATCCAATTGTGAGCATACAACCCAAAATTGCCAAATTGGCATCAAACCCCCCTAGGTGGGCCAATCACGTCCCAACTCAACCCAAAAATCTATGAATTGATGAATGGACAAGACTGAAGTGATGTGGATCAATGATTACACATTGAACAACATGGGTGTGGAAATCTGGGTGGTTTAGAGTCTCAATGCAACATTTAATGCACAAAATCAGGCCAAAATTGGGCAAAATCCCACTCTAGCGCTCCAAGTCAACTTAGCTAACCACATCCAATGTATGGGAGTGAACCAACAATTATGAGAGTGCACATGTGTCTATTTTATTGAGCTGGAGTGCTCATGTGGGTGTGAAAGCCCCAATTTGACCTGGCATTAGTCCACCTAAGCACCCCTAGTCCACCTCATAGTGTATTAAAGCTTAAAAGCAATAAAATTCACTAATTAGTGTAACTAAGGTACTAATGATGGATTATTGTTCAAACATATTGGTTCTTGAATTCCAACTCACAATAATTTATTGTTGGCTCGTTTTCTTATAAGGCCCATTTTAAACCCCAAATTTCCTCTAATGAAAGTGTCCCCTACACCCATTGATTCATGTATAAGTATGAAATTATTGAGTTTAGTTGTCATTGATGTCAAATAAGTTCATTAATGTTAAAGGAAGTGATGATGTGGCTGTTGAGTATGGTTGTCATTGATGTCAAATAAGTTCATTAATGTCAAAGGAAGTGATGATGTGACATGTGTGATGAGGCTAGGAAACCACATGATGGTGTTCTGGTGCTATTAGGAAGTCATAGTTGCAAGATGACATCATTATAGAACACTATGTAAATTTTGGAAATTGACTAATTCTCTCCGAAACGGTCGGCTGAATCATCCATGTCGGCATAACTCATCCATTCGTTGCGAAATGGTCGACTGAATCATCCATGTTGGCGTAACTCATCTAGTATCGATGAAACGATCAGAGAGGGTGAGAAAATATTGTTTCGGCACAACTGAAAGAAATCCGCTGACACCGTCAAAGGTGACTTGCGAGTGGGAACTGAAATGATCGGATAGGTTGAGAAAACATTGTCGATAACAAATGTTTCTGAGTGTTCGGTCAACTCAAAGTTTTTTGCCGAAACGGTCGCATTCCCTAAAATCAAAAGAAAATGGATAAGGCAGCCGATACGGTCGGTATGACTTAGACAATATCACCAATACAATCAACCAATATGCCAATACGCTAAGAAAAGGTGACAATGTCGCGGATACGTAAATACAATCTTTTGGTTAGGTTACTAGAATTAGAGGTTCTGCCAAACATAGAAGCTAACTAAAATACTGTACAATCAAATAAGGATGAACGACTAAGGACATGAATAACAAACAAATTTTGTTTTTAATAATAACATAGACATATTATTTTGAAAAGGCATGTTTATGAATGCATATGAGTGTCCAGAACAACGTTTAATGAAGAGGCACATCTTCCAAGCGAAAGGTGTCCCTGTGAGTATTGAAAAAATATGATGTTGTAAAGGTATGAAGGAAGTATTTAAATTGAAGTTCAAAGAGAAAAGAAGGTGTCTCTATGATCCATATTAATGTAGTAGTAGCATAAAATAAAGACCAAAGAAGAACCAGTGACAGTAATCATAAAAGAGATTTGCAAAACATATAAAAACATACTAGGGTGGTGGGGTGGTGCTAGGGAAGGCTACATGCCTACAGGGGGTTGTGTTATACACCTGAGTGGCACCTCTCCGTCCGAGTGCTGATATCCCTCATGTTGGCACACAAAAGGACACTTATAGATAAAGGTTTTCCCTTAACACTATAGCTTGGCTTGTCATGAAATACATTCTACCTTCATCCAGCTAGTTACTTTGCCATTTAGCCATGTTGGGATGTATTCGCGACTCTCTTCATAGACAACTCGCAAGTCATTCGCGAGTCTCCTTCACAGCAAGTCGTGAATCCTTGTATTCGCGGGTTGCGCTTATACAAAGTCGTGAGTCATTCGCGGGTTGCTCTAATACATACCCGCGAATTTTCTTCTTAACATGAAAACATAAAATCACGCGCTAATGGGAGTTTAGTTAAGTCATTTTACTTAATCTCCCTAACTGCTACAACTTCCCTAACCTTTGAGAACTACCTTATTTCACCCATATAAATATAGGCCTTGGGGAAGGTTGTAGGGACTTACACTTTGGAGCAAAGTTATGCTGGTGGATTGTTTACAGAAGTCTTTGGAGCAATGAAACTCAGAATCCTTTGGTGACAGAGGAGTCCTTGTCTCAGACGTTTGGTTGTACTCTGAACTTTCTCATTATTGATAATAAAGAGATTACTTATTCCACATGTGTCTCATATATCTTGGTTTGATAATTGTTTATGTTACAGTATGTCATATTTGATTTATCTAACCTGCTAACATATATATATGAATCATACTATATCTGGAAGATTGTCTCTGAACAGGTGAAAGAGGAGTGAGCCTTGAAGACTTTGGAAGTGGAGCAGATTGGAAGAGTACTAGCAAGGATCGAACGTCGTTTAACAAGTAAGTTCTTCTAACCCTCCTATTTCCTATTCTGCACTTTAGAAGTCAATTGTCTGCAAGTGTTTGAGTATGTTGGTAACCCCCGACCTACGATTATTAGGTGCATAATCCCTTACAACAGAACTAGCGACTCCGCTGGGGAAGCCTAGACTGCTGTAGGTCATTTCTGTTATCCTGACCAATTTTGCTTGTGAGTCTGTTTGTGGTTTGCTATCCTGGATCTTGCTTACTTCAGCGTTTGAAAGTCTTAGGATTTTTTCTTTGCTTTTGAGAAATTTTTTATACCCATTTGCGGGCTGTCCTACTAGACAGTCACAAGTAAAAAGTTGCATTCGCGGGTTGTTATACTGCACAGTCGCGAGTCATTCGCTACTTGCACTACTAGATAGTCGCGAGTACTCCTGAAAGTTTGGATTTTTAAAGAAGAGTTTGCTTGTGTCTTTTCTTGTTATAGTCCTTGTTTTCTGAGAATAATTTCTTTAAGAATGCTGTAGAGTTTGCTTGATTGCCTCAGGTGATCACATCTTAGTGATTTTTGAAAGCCATTGAGTATTTTTACTTGGTTTATTTACTGTTTGCATTCTGAAGCTTGTGGCCTGTTTGGGTTCTTGGTTCAAGTGTATTAGTCCAGATCAGTGATCAGGGTCTTGGGCTCTGTTTTTCCAGTTTGCTTTATGACAATTGCTGGTTTTCACTTGCCTTTTTTAAGTCTGCAGTGGTTTTGTGTCATTGTTTGCACCCAAGCTAGGGATCCTAGCCTGCTTCTCTTGCTGGTCTGTTGGTTCTGTTAGCCTGTTTGTTTCAGTTTGTAGCTTGTATACAGTTCATAAGTTTCAAGTTTACTCAAACATAGTGCATTGTAGATGCATAGTAGTTTCTTTGAGCAATTTTTAAAGTGAAAACAAAACATAGTTAGTCTTTTGCATTGCGATTTTTGCATAAGTAGTGTTTGCTTCATTTTAAAAATATATAATCTTAGAAAATTACAAGAACATAGGCTTAGTTTCTCTTATCAGTGCTTTAGTTCATCAATACATATTTGAAAAAATGAAAAGAAGTTTGTTTTATAGTAGTATGTTGCTTTGAATGCACTTTACTTTCATTTATTTCTTGCTGAGTCAAAACACCATACAATACATCACTTCCATTTCCTCTTGAGTAAGAAACAACCCTTAAAATAAACGCATAAATTAAAATTTACTACTAAGTTTTATTTCTAGGGGCCTTTCACCTACTAGCTTAGGCTAGATTTGTGGGCTAGGGAATGTAAACTTCCCACAAGTTATAAAATTAGACGTAGTGGACCATTCTTTAGGTAAATCCTTGATTCTATCACTGTATCTGGGAAGATCCTCTCAAACGGGAGTTAAGCACTAGGCCGCATGGAGGCTTGGACAAAGGAGATAACCCTCCGAATCCTTGTCAAAACGTAACCGAGGACTTTTACGCATCTGGGGATTCTGTCCTAGATAGAGTTTTGGGATCAGCTACCCTGCCCATGCGTACGAGTTCAGCTTGCGACTGTCCCCCCAGACAGCTGGTATTGTCAAGGTTGCCTTTAGTATCTTGTCTCTTAGGGTTCATACCTAGGTAAACTGGAAGGTTATTTCTGGTTCACCTTGAACGAACTTGGAAGGTAACCCTTGTGGAAAGTGCAGGAGGATGGTGGGTGATTCCTCCACTTGTGCCTGAGAACCCCTCAAGGACGCCAAGTAATCGTTCATCAGCTTTCTTCGGGAAAGCATATCTTTATACCCTGGTTTTATTGCTTGAGACTCTAGGATCTTTTTAGTGTATGCTCTGTGGATTTGATTGTGCTTAGTTGAACTTAGGGTGTGATTAGTCAAATTCTTAATTCTGGAGGACCAACTTGTTAGAAGGTCAAGAAGGTTGAGAAACCTTCCTCCTCTCACTGCATTGGAGCCTCCACCTTTACCCCAAAGGCGGAGATTAGGCACAGACGGTTCTTTTGAACCAGTAGGAGTAAGTGAGGTTCTTGGTGAACCGGAATTGATAGCTAACCGTTTTGATTTTGACACAGTCGAGATAGAAGAATTGCAGACTGACGAGTTTGCAAGAAATTTTAACACTCCCTTGACTAATCTTAACGATCCTGTGATCGTCCAAGTTAGACCTTTTAGTTCACCAGTAGTAGGTGTCCCTTTGAGTAGAGTCATGTCTTCTGCAGAAGAAAGTCCATTTGTGTTTACCTTAACCCTTCTGGTTAAAGGGGTACTACCTCCCCCGGTTAGTGCCCCTAGATCTAGTTTGCCTTCTACACCTTTAACTCCAGCGATCCGGGTGGTTCAACCACCAGTTCACTCCAACATAGGAGGTATTTCTGGTAACATGGTTGCTGGGATCCCCAGTATACCTACCATTCCTTATTCCTTCCCTTACACTACTCAGAGTGGTCCGGTAGGATCCTCGGCTTATGTCCAAGGATTTCCTTGGAATGGGGGGCACATTCCCCCATCCAGTCCTTACATAGGTCCATCTCCTTCATATGTAGGAGTGCAGTTTGGGGGCAACACCTCTTATGGGTAGAGCTTTCATACCCCTATTTCGGTCCATACACGAGCTCTCCCTTTTCTTTGTTTAGCGGAGGGATACCTGCTCCAGTCTTTCAAACCCCAGCTTCTATGGGGATGGTCCGAACCACTTACACTGCACCTCCCACCCAAAATCCTGTGGCCTACGGATGAAATCCATTTCAAGGCAACCTTCCCACTTCACAATCGGTGTCAAGGGGAAACCCCACCTTTACCTATAGGAATTCGGGGGCTGGACCCTCTAATCCCCAAGATGGCACATCTAGTGCACCGATTAGGCCCAAACTTCCTTTTCTGGCAACTTTGAACTTGCCAGACTTATCAAAATTGATGAATGACCCAGTGAGGCATGACCCTTTGTGGCCACCTGTTCCCACCAAACTTCCCTCGGACATCCCTAAGTTCGAAGGTAAGGCTGGTGAAGATCCTGGGGCTCATGCCACCACCTTCCATTTATGGTGTTCTTCCAACTCATTGAATGAAGATTCAGTGAGATTGAGGCTGTTCTAGAGGACCTTGACTGGCACTGCGGAAAAATGGTACATTGAGCTGCCTTCTACTGCTTTTAGTAGCTTCTGGGACCTAACTAGTGCTTTCCTCAGCCACTTTTAGCTTCCAGTCCGTTACGATTTCGAAACGGATTTATTGTCTACTTTCAGACAAAACAAGGCAGCCCACATCTCGGATCATATCTAAGAGTGGAGGAGGTGAAAGAGTCTTATCAAAGCTACCATCCCTCCTGAGTTTCTATTAGAGTGGTTCCTTAATTCATTGTTGCCATACATATCTAAGGATGTTTCCACATCAGGAGTGACTAGTGAAGAAGAAGCCATACTCAGGGCCCAGCAGTTGGACTTGATTTATTCACAGTCTGGGATTCTATATGAAATTATCCTTGAGGCACAAAGGCCTTCACATGAGGCCGAGAAACCCAACCCTGGACCCCATGCCGATGGTGTGGTTGGGTCCGTAAACTCTCCCATTGTAGAGTTTTTGACAAAACAACTTCACAAATTGTCTGTCAAACAGTCTACGGCGGAGGTAGCAAAGGCTTCCCCCTCCCCCCAAAGTGCAAATGTTTTTGCACAAACCTCTTCGAAGGGAAATCAGCAGCCTGGCGGGAAGAAGAAGAAAGGTAAAAAGGGAGAGGGAAACCAAAATCAAAACAAGCCAAAGCCCGCGAACAATGCTGATGGGGGCAAAAAGGAAAAGAAGAAAGTCAAGTTCCCTTGTAAGTTGTGCCAAGGGGACCATCTTACTCATCTTTGTCCCCTCATGGAACAAGCTCAGAAGTTGTTACAAGCTCAACCGCCGGCTGTCCTGAAGGATCCGTTTCCCCAAGGGCAGAATTCTGCTTCAGCTTCTACCGTAGCAGGGGGCACTCAAGCTGCCTCTGACCCCAATTATATCAATATGGTTAGATCCTCAACTTTGTTACAAACCAGGAACAAAAACTATGAGAAAGAGACCGATGAGAAGGGTAAAGCTGTAGTTGAATCTTCCAACCCTCTCACTATAGAGAAACCTGCGGAAATAATGCCAAAGATACCCAAAGGTGTCTTTAAGAAGACTTTGCATAACCCAAATGCCAGAGCCGCTTCCAACTACTCTGTGGTTGAAGACTTGGCTCAAAATCCGTGTGCAATGTCAACTTTGGAGGTGCTACAGAGCTGTCCCGCCCAGCGGGATGCCCTCTTAGCAGCTTTAGGTAGCATGGACTCTTCGAGTCTCACTGCGAAATTTCATCTCTCTGATGTTAAAATTCGCCTCCCTTATCATGTAGCTCTATCGATAGATGTTGTCCATGGTGGTAAGACCATTGGACGAGCAGTTGTTGATGAGGGAGCCTCTACTTGTGTTATGTCCCTGGCTTGTTGGAAAGCTCTTGGATCCCCAGAGCTGGTCCCATCAACCACTTTACTTACTGATTTTGATGGAAGGTCTTTCCATCCACATGGTATCCTACCAGCTTTTGAGATTAAGTTGGCTGGCAAAGTAGTGTCTGTTGAAGTTGAAGTGATTGATGCTCCATTGGACTACAATTTTCTTCTGGGTAGGAATTGGACTTATGCAATGTCTATTGTTGCATCAGCTGTCTTTCGTGTCATGGTTTTTCCACATGAGGGCAAGGTGGTCACTATTGACCAACTTTATTTTACTCGAAAAGGCCGCTTAGAGTCTAAATATTCCACTGTGCCATTGGTTGATCAGGCCAAACCTGCTGCATAGAGCTTGGGGGCTAGAATGTACGCATCATTGATGGGCATATTCGATATTCCAGCTCCAGTCCTTTATATCGGTTCTACTACTGTAGGGAAGTCCATTGATTTGGTGGTCGATAGGACTGATCCTTGGGTTCTCCCAACCCCTCAGGAACTGGAAGTGCCCTTATCTACAGTGGAAGTGGCATATCAAGCTATTACCCAAACCACTGTGGATCCCATTCCAGATCCTCTTACAGTCTCGGATGATATGGAAGAACTCTATATGCCCACATGAGCGGAAAACTCTTTACATTCCATAGATTGCTTAGACACTATTTTACCTTCCGATGAAGCTATTCTGGAAGCTATGTGTTCATGTGATAAGATATGTGAGGATCTTCATCACTGATCTTATTTCCTTCCAGAGCTAAGCAAGATAGAAAACCAAGAGTTTCATGTGAGACTGTCAGATGATGTTGATACACCTGTCAACCCTTTACCTAGGGAAGGAGTGCTTGCCGAGGGGAATATGGCAAACATTTCCACCACTATACCAATCAACATCTCTGTAAAATCAGATGTCGTGGAAAATATCTATAAAGGTGCAAACTGCTCTCCGGAGGAGATTGCCATTTATACTTCCCTTTTCAAGGAATTTCGCGATATCTTTGCCTGGTCATATGAGGAGATGCCATGCATTGATCCATATATTGTTCAACATGAGATCCCAACCTACCCTAATGCCAAACCAGTTCGGAAAAAATTACGCCCCGTGAACCCGCGTAAAGCGGCGGCTGTGAAGGCAGAGGTGGAAAAGCTGTTGAAAGCAGGTTTTATATATCCCATAGCTTTGACTGAATGGGTGTCCAACCTAGTTCCTGTTGATAAAAAGCAAGGGACTATTCGCATTTGTACGGACTTTTGAGACCTTAACAAAGCCTGTCCTAAGGACAACTACCCTACACCATTTATTGATCAGATCATAGATGCATGTGCGGGTAGTGAGGTATTCTCGTTTATGGATGGTTTCTCCGGCTACAATCAAATCCAAATCAAACCGGAAGACCAGCATAAAACTGCTTTTATTTGCCCTTGGGGTACATTCGCGTATAGAAAAATTCCCTTTGGATTGAAAAATGCAGGGGCAACCTTTCAACGAGCCATGAACTTTGCTTTTCACGATATAAAAGCCATTGTCGAGCCTTACCTTGATGATCTGCCTGCTCATTCTCACAAGAGGATCCAACATCCAGATCATTTACGGTTAATTTTTGAGAGATGCAGATACTATAAAATTCGCTTGAATCCCCACAAGTGTGTTTTCTATGTCGAGTCAGGTAGATTGCTTGGATTCATTGTCTCTAGTAGGGGCATTCAGGTGGATCCTTTAAAAGTTGAGGCCATTGTAAATCTGCCTCCTCCTCGTTCACTTAGGCAAATTCAGAGTCTACAAGGAAAGTCTAACTTCCTTTGACGTTTTATCATTAATTATGCCAAGATCACAAAAGGTTTCATGTGCCTGCTTAAACAGGACACCCCATTTGTATGGGATGAAACTGCACAACTCGCGTTCGAGGCATTGAAAAAAGCCTTGTTGTCGGCTCCTTTATTACGCCCACCAGATTATTCTAGGTATTTTATATTATATCTAGCCGCGTCAGAGTCTACCATTGGGGTAGTGCTAGTTCAGGAGGACGATAAGCTCGTTGAGCATGTTGTCTATTATCTTAGCCGTGCTTTGGTTGGACCTGAGCTTAAGTACTCCCACGTTGAGAATTTAGCCTTAGCAGCTGTGTATGCTGTACATAGGTTACGGCACTACATCTTACTAAGGACCACTACTGTAGTGGCGGATGTAAACCCTTTCCAATATGTCTTATCCCGACGGATTGTTGGGGGCAAATTCAATAAGTGGATAGTCATTCTCCAAGAGTTTGACTTGGTTTTCCAATCCGCTAAATCCAAAAATTCCTTAGTTTTTGCCGAGCTTATAGTAGAATTCCCTACGGAAGAATATGTAGTGGTTGAGGATGACTCATTCCCAGATGAGCACATCTTCCTCATATCCACCTCTGATCCTTGGTACGGAGATATTCTTATATATCTCCAGACTTTGAAGTATCCTACCACTTACTCTAGGGAAGACCGACGCAAGTTATGTCTTCATGCTAAAAACTACCTCATTATAGGAGATACATTATATCGACGAGGGGTAGATTCCATCTTGCGTCACTGCCTGACTCATGAGGAAGCAGAGATTGTCCTAAATGATTCCCATAGCGGAGCGTGTGGGGGTTATTTATCTGGGTTAGCAACAGCCCAAAAGATATTACGTGCCGGGTATTTCTGGCCCACCATCTTTAAGGATTGTGTGGAAGCTGTGAAATGCTGTCATCCATGTCAGCTTTACACCAGAAAAATGCGGTCACATCCTGCTTCCTTGTTTCCCGTCGTCTCGGTAGGCCCCTTCATGAAGTGGGGGATCGATTATATGACATGCAACCCAGCCTCGGTTGGGGGGCATAAATACATCATTGTCGCTGTTGACTATTTCACAAAATGGGCAGAGGCAATGCCTAATTTCAAAGACAATGGGGAAACGACAACTTTCTTCATGTTTAATCAGATTATTGCTAGGTTTGGTATTCCCAAAGTGATTGTCACTGACCATGGCAGTCATTTCCAAAATCACATGATGACAGAGCTGACCACCATGCTCGGATTCCGACAAGAACATTCTTCTCCATATTATCCACAAGCAAATGGTCAGGTTGAGGTTGTAAACAAGACTTTAAAAACTATCCTTAAACGTACTATTGATGCAGCCCACTCAAATTGGCACATCATGTTATATCCTGCTCTTTGGGCTTATCGAACCAATGTCAAGACCGCTACGGGTTTTTCCCCCTTCCAACTCGTTCATAGGGTGGAAGCTATTACACCGATTGAATGCGAAATCCCATCCTTGCAGATAGCTATTCATGTGCTACCTGACACGACTGAGCTTGAGAAACGGTTGCTCCATTTAGAACACCTTGATGAACAACGTAGAGATGCGTTGACTGCAAATCAGGCTCATAAGAATAGGGTTAAATCTCGATATGATAAAACGGTCAAACCTCGAGTTTTCTCTGAAGGGGAACTTGTCTTGCTCTGGGACCAAGATAAAGAGCCTCTGGGGGCAAGAAAATTCAAGGCTATGTGGTTGGGACCCTATGTTGTGTCTAAAGTTTTGAGTAAAGGCGCATATGAATTAGTGGATTATGATGGGAATAAGCTGCCTGAGCCTAGAAATGGGCTCTACCTGAAGAAGTACTATGCTTAGGCTTAGCACTTTTTCTTGTATATTAATGTATGTATTTTTATGTACATTAGGTTGTCAGTTTCGTTTTTTATACTATCTGCTGGTTGTTGTAGATGTCTTCCGAGATGTATGTAGGTTTTGCTGATGGCGCCAGCCGTCATACTTGTAACCTGGCTTCGGCAGCATGGGTTATCTTTTCCCCTTCAGGACAACTTGTTGCCGCGGGTGGCGCTTGTCTAGGTCCTGCTTCCAATAATGTTGCTGAGTATAGGGCTGTAATTGAGCTCCTATGGGATGCTTTGTCACGAGGCATCACCCAGCTTGAAGTCCGTTTGGATTCTCAGTTGGTTGTTTCCTAGCTCAATCAAGCTTATCAGGTGCGTAATCCTACATTGTTATGTTAGTTCATGCAAATTCATTTACTGGAAAGACATTTTGAAGTTATTACTTTCAATCACATTCCACGAAACCAAAATTCATTAATTGATGCATATGCTAATTATATTTTGGACTGGAATCTCACACACATTTTATAAATTTACAGCAAACATATAAGAAACATTTGTAAATAAGCTGACAACCAAACACACACACATATATATATATATATATATATATATCTGTCATAGATAGGTCAAGTCTGATCCGTAGATCCCGTCATGTACAAAATATACAAAAATGTGGATCATCATCCATCAAAATTCCCTAAAACTAAGCTTTCCCACCATGGCCACTGGGACCTCCTTGGTCCCCGTGATCTCTATGCCCCCTGGCTTCCTCAGCCTCCTCGACTTCGGCAGCCTCCACCGCATCCCTGTATACAAGTACTGCCCTAGCTACCCGTCTGAAAAGACGTAGCCAGGCCGGTGGAACCCCAACTACAAACTCCTGCATAGCTACAGGGAGATCCTCTATCCGTATCGTAGGTACTCGCTCAGTCAGCCTGCCTAGCTTCATCTCAAGTACCCTGATCAATCCTGGGTCTCCCCCTGCAGCAGGACGTACGAAGGTACGTGGGTGCTCTTCAGGGCGGACTGGTCCAATATTTTCATTTTGACACATAAATGAGGTTTAGACTTGTGCATATGTATATATCTTATCATTTGAAAATCCATAAAAAATTGATAATGATAAAAAATAAAAATACTTACCCATCTCTCCCCATGCTCCTCCTTGAGGGAGGACTAGGTCGGGATCACCTCGGAAATCTAACCTGGCATATGGAAATTGCTCCAACGCCGGCACCTGCCGTTCCCACCATGTATAGAAATCATCATCATACATGCTATGTACTACATCTCCTCCTCCTTGACGGAGGAATATATCTCCCCACTGGCTCAGCCTCGGCTGCCATGGATGACGGACCTGTAATGGTATAGCAGGGCTCATAGCTGGCACCCTCTCAAAGAAGAACGCTACCAGTATACTCGCATAGCCAAAGTTCTTCCGTCTTCCCCTCCTACAGTTGGATAGTTTCCTCTTCATGATGGGGGAAATTCACGTACACCAATCAAAGAGAGTACCTCTAAAGCAGTCCACCACCACTCTCATCTGAGTCCTGGTGGCCATGTGTAACCCTGTAGACCCTGAAAGTTTGACAATAGTACTGGCCAATACCTGAAGTGTAAGATCCTGAATATCTGCAATGAGAACTCTGCTGCCTTTCTTTTGAGTACCCGGCCTGCAGAATACATCGACATAGTTCTGGAAACTCAAGGGGTCTCCACCCCTGCTAGTGCCTTCCAGGTTCACCGGTGCTCCCCGATGTGACAACCCGGTTATGAAGTAGATGTCTTGTGTGGTAAGCTCCAAAGTCTCACCTTGGATATTGAACATCCCCAGGTCATGGTCCCAATAATGGACTAAGAACTCTAATATGCGGACATTGGCCCACATGGGCGATGTGCAAAAGAACTTGAGAAGCCCACTAGTCCTCAATGCTTGGATAGTAGGCGGGCTTTGGAGAGCTGCTTGATCCATCGCTTCATGTTCCCTCTCTCTCCACTCCAGCACCATGTTTTTCCTGACAAAAACACATAATTTGATTCAGTATTCCATCATAAAATTTTAAAAATTTTGCATATTTTTAAAGCTTTTCCCTATCACGCAGCATTCGCGATTGTCCATTGGGACAAGTCACGAGTCATTCGCGACTTTCCTGTTGAGCAACTCGCGAATGAAACGCGCATTCGCGACTTTCATGCCTTGCAACCCGCGAATGCATTTTGCCATATTTTAGGTTGATGAAAAATACTGAATTAACCACTAAATTAAAAATTTGTTTGGATCAAATTGAAGAGCTAAGGGTGTAGATTTACCTAAAGCTGACGGTTTCTGAATCCGACGGTCCAATTGTCCACAACGATCAATCAAAGATAGAGGGTAAACTTTCCTTTTTGGTTCAAAAAGTGCAAATGGTATGAAATGTTTTTATTTTCAAACTATTTATAGGAATAAAATTTCGTAAAGTGGGTCTTTTTATATAGTTTGAAATGTCAATTGATTAATATCATCCTTTTTGTGCCTTGGAACAAGTTTACTAACTTTTACAAAGTGTTGATGCTTCTATAGGGTGGTTTTTGCTCTTTCCAACACATGTTGGCATCTTATCACTTCACATTAACCTTAGTAATCAACATTTTTGCCACGGACTATGGTATCTTAAGCCATTAGTCCCTTGTCTCTACCATTGTTCTTCCATGGCTAGGATCCCTTTTCATGAGTATCATTCTTATATTCCATTTCCATCCTTTGGTACTCATTTCCGTCATTGTTTCAGGCCCAGGGGTTTCCTCATAGCTATTTTTCACGCCAAATAGAGCTTCTTATGAATCTCTTTTTACAAGATATCCCTTTATAGGACTCCCCAACCTTATGGAGTTTCTTTAGGCCCAGGTCTGACACCTTCAAAACAGACTTGACTGCCGAGTTATCTCGTCCGTTCAAGCTCGTTAAGAATATGTGAATGGGCATCCGCATTGGTGGTAGGTTATCTCTTTCTCGGACCATGCGGAATAATACGAGAAAGGATCACTCTCTTTTCTTCGGAATTGAGAATATTATTCTCAGGTATAGGTTTATCACTTTTCCGGACCTGAGGGACTAAATTTACGGAAAAGGAACACCCGGTTTGAGCTTAGTTTTCTCTTTTTTGTGCTCTGGACCCAAACATGAAAAAGATTTCGAGTGTACTTTGTGTCTTTGTCATGCTCGTTAAACACTCAAGAACAAAGCAACGATTTTATTGTTGTAAGCCCCATTTCTCGTAACCAAATGGATCTTTCCGAGTGATCTTGCTTTCCTTCACACTCGTAAAACTCAAGCTATTTTATGCTGTTTTGGAAGGAGCGTTGGGTAGGTGGCAATTTAACCTTTTTCGGACCTCCCCGACTAAGTAAGAAAAAGGTTCACCTTTTCTTCTTCGAAAGTTAAGAGAGTTCTTCTGTGGTTTGATTTATACTTTTTCGGCCTCAGGAGACTAAATTGGACGAAAAAGGACCCCCCTAGAGTCTTCTTTGGCATTTTCAGACTCTCTAAATGTGAAAATACCGCATGAGCATGTACTAGTTCGGGCTCATTAAATCCACAGATCAGTGTATCAAGCAATATTTTCCCATCTCTTCAAGCTTGTTAAAAAATGAAGAGGGAACCGAGTTTACTTTCCTGGACTCGTTAAAACTTAACAAGGAAGGTAAGGAAGAAGTTTTCTCTTGTTTTCAGTAATGGCATCTTGTCATCCTTGAACATAGCACTCTTTGCTTTCCGATATCCATGTTTCAGTATACATTTGTGTTCAGCTATCACTTTGATTCTTGACTCCTCCTCTTGTCCATTATACCTAGGGAATCTGATCATGTCTCCTACATGACAGATAAGTCTAGTTGTTCTATCTATCTGTTGTATACTGCCTTGGGTCATCTCTGTGTCATGCTCACTGTTCAAGGATTATACCTAATGTCTAATCTATCACCTGATCCTATTACTGTTATATCTGTTATCCATTTACTTGTGTCTCCCTTCTTTTTCCCAGTTCCTAGTCACTCTTGTGATCCGTTGGAGGATCCATTGCCTTCCTTATCACAGTATGGTTCCGTTTCAACACCTCCTGACGACGAAGACCTAGAATTTTGACGATAGTACCTCTGGATTCACTTTCATCATTGGTGAACTCCTTTGCTTCAGTTGTCAATTATCACTTATTGTTTGACAAACTGTTGAATCCTCTCCATGTTCGACTTCAGCTTACCCTTATTCACATGGCTTGGATTGTACTGGTTCTTTGGGATCATTTATGAAGACCTTAGTCCCTCATTTTGGGCTAAGTTGTGCAAGACCATGTTCTATTCTGATATCCAGCTCCCAGATCTTTGAAGACTCATCATTATTGTATTGTGGCTTTGATCCACCTTTGTAATATACGTGGTTTCTACCTGTATCATATGATTTAATCAAATATTGTAAAGGAGCTAGTGTTCCAGTAAATTGAACATAGCATCCTCATATGTAACTTTGTATATCACATTATTATGTATTTGTTTCAGGTACTCTCTCTGCTCCATTGGATTTCTGAGTTTCTCCAGAGTTAAATATTATAATGTATTTCGGCCATCGTTCCCCTCTGACCTCACACATTAGGGGGCATCTGTTATACACCTGAGTGGCACCTCTCTGTCCGAGTGCTGATATCCCTCATGTCGGCACACAAAAGGACACTTATGGATAGATGTTTGCCCTTAACACTATAGCTTGGCTTGTCATGAAATACATTCTACCTTCATCCAGCTAGTTACTTTGCCATTTAGCCATGTTGGGATGTATTCACGACTCTCTTCATAGACAACTCGCGAGTCATTCGCGAGTCTCCTTCACAGCAAGTTGTGAATCCTTGTATTCGCGGGTTGCGCTTATACAGAGTCGCGAGTCATTCGCGGGTTGCTCTACTACATACCCGCGAATGTGCTTCTTAACATGAAAACAAAAAATCGCGTGCTAATGGGAGTTTAGTTAAGTCATTTTACTTAATCTCCCTAACTGCTACAACTTCCCTAACCTTCGAGAACTGCCTTATTTCACCCATATAAATACAGGCCTTGGGGAAGGTTGTAGGGACTTACACTTTGGAGCAAAGTTATGTTGGTGGATTGTTTACAGAAGTCTTTGGAGCAGTGAAACTCAGAATCCTTTGGTGACAGAGGAGTCCTTGTCTTAGACGTTTGGTTGTACTCTGAACTTTCTCATTATTGATAATAAAGAGATTACTTCTTCCACATGTGTCTCATATATCTTGGTTTGATAATTGTTTATGTTACAGTATGTCATATTTGATTTATCTAACCTACTAACATATATATATGAATCATACTATATCTGGAAGATTGTCTCTGAACAGGTGAAAGAGGAGTGAGCCTTGAAGACTTTGGAAGTGGAGCATATTGGAAGAGGACTAGCAAGGATCGAATGTCTTTTAACAAGTAAGTTCTTCTAACCCTCCTATTTCCTATTCTGCACTTTAGACGTCAATTGTCTGCAAGTGTTTGAGTATGTTGGTAACCCCCGACCTACGATTATTAGGTGCATAATCCCTTACAATAGGTTGTAGCCTTCTTCCAGTAGTAGCTGGTAAATAAGGTGTTGTAGCATCCTTTCAGTAGAATTTGATAAAACTAGGGGGTTGTATCCTCCTTCCAATAGTTGCTAGAAAATAGGGTGTGGTACCATCCTTGTCTGTTGTAGCAGACAAAAACTATTTGTAAATATAATTTTGCAGTAATAGGATGTATTGGTGGTTTTCCCAATTGGGTTCCATGATAAAATATGTGTTCTATGTTTCTTGTTGATTCAATGTGCTAATGATTAATGTTAAAAGTGGTTTTAAATTATAAAAGTTAACAGTACTGATTCACCCCCCCTCTCAGTATTTTCCAATATTCCAACAATTGGTATCAGAGTAGGCTCCTCCATTACAATTTAACCACTGGAAGGAAGATCCTAACTAAAATCCACTATGGATCAACAAGAAGGGTTAGCCACCAATAGACCACCACTATTCATAGAAGAAAATTATGCATACTGGAGTGTGAGAATGAAGTGCCATCTGATGTCTCTTGGATGAAAGGTTTGGGAAGCAACTGAAAGAGAATATAAAAATATAGACGAAAACCTACCTATAGACAGTGTGGAGCTAGGACAATATGAGGGTAATGCAAAAGCCTTAATTTCCATCATGAGTGGATTGACAAACATTGTATTTGTAAAAGTCATGCCATACAAAACTGCCAAATAAGCTTGGGATAAGCTAAAAATTATCTATGAAGGGGCATCCAAGGTCAAAGAACCCAAGCTTCAGATATATAGAGGGTAGTTTGAGAGCCTAAAAATGAAAGAAGAAGAAAACATTGGAGAATACCTTATAAGAGTAGATGAAGTTGTAAATGCTATTAGATTCCTTGGAGGAAAAATTAAAGGAAAGAGAAGTAGTTGATAAGGTGCTAAGAACATTTCCAATGAAGTATGACTCAAAGGTGTCAAATTTAGAAGAATGGAATGGCCTTGATATTGTGACAGTAGATTAACTACATGGGATTCTCATTGCATATGAGATGAGAATGAGGCAGAATGATCCTTCAAGAAAATATGCAACATTTAAAGCCATAAAAGATTCAAAGAAGTCCGAATCTCCATCCAAAAACATTCAGATATTTCAGATGATGAAGAATCCCTCTTTATTAAAAAACTTGAAAGAGGTACTGACAAATACAAAGGAAATCTAACCCTAAAGTGTTTTAGCTGTGGAAGAATTAGACACTTTGCTTCAAAATGTCCCTACTCTAAACAAGATGATAGTGATAAGAGAGAAATCTCAAAGAAGTTCAAAAAGGGTAAAAAGGGAAACAAAAATAAAATTCTTTACACAATGGAAGATAGTGAAGATGAAGAAACAAAAATTCTATTCATGGGAATTGATACTCAAGCTCAGAATGGTGAATGAGATGAGGAATGTATACTAGTCTTAAAAGCTGAACTCATTAGTGCTCTTGAAGAACTTGAAATATGCAGCAGAAAGAACATGCAATCAAACCATGTCATTAGCAAGTTGGAAACTCAACTCCTTGAGGCCAAAAATATTGAAGAGGAACTAAATTTGCAACTCAAAAGAGGAATACAATATTATGAAAGGTTTGAAGAAGAGATCATGCAGCTTAGGAAAAGGCTCGATGAAGAAGCTATCAAATCTAAGTTTGAGAACAACTCAAAGGTCTTAGATGATATTCTAAGTAGCCAAATACCATCAAGTAATAAAGCTAGTCTAGGATATCACAACAAAAAGAATCCAGAATATTCCTCTTTCACTGACCAAGGTGTAAATAAAAGAAGCTATGCTGATGTACCAAAAAGTCCCATGAAAAAGGAAGAAAACAAGAAATATGGTCCATCCTCCTATGACAAAAATAGAACAAATGAAGTGTCCAAAAGACTAGTGATGAATATATATCCACATATATTTTTGTGTCACTGCTATGCCTGTAATAAATTTGGTCACAAAGCATTAAATTACAGAGCCCTTAGAAAGTTTCGAGAATACAAGAATAATTCACCTAGTGACAAACCAAAAGGAAGACATCATAACCGCTTTACCCTTCTTCAGATATATGACGTAGAGTGTTACAAATGTAATAACTATGGACATATGGAAAGAAATTGTAAACTGATGACTCCTACAAAGAATATTGTTGCAAGTAGGTTTCAAGACAAAAACCAAAAGAAGGATTGGAAGGAAAATGAAGAAAATGAGAGATCCATGATTGCCTTATGCGCAAAAAAGAAACAATATCTATGGCATATAGATAGTGGGTGTTCAAAACATATGATAGGTGATCCAACTAGGTTCATAAAATTAAAATATAATAAGGGTAGAGTCACATTTAGAGACAATAAGTCTTCCAAAATAATTGGCAAAGGTACAACTGTCATTAATAGTAAGATCAAAGAAGAAAATGTGTTACTAGTATAAAACCTTAAGCCTAATATCCTCAGTGTAAGTCAAACATGTGACCAAGGGCACCTCTGTATTTTTGACTCTGAGAAATATGAAATCAAGAAAAAGGACTCAAGAAGAATTGTTGGCACTACTGTAATAAATTTAAACAATGTATACATCCTAGAAAATGAAAATCAATGCCACTTGAGTATGGTTGATGAAAGTTGGTTATGGCACAGAAGGATGGGACACTTAAACTTTGATAATATTGTCAAGGTAAGTAAGAAGGAAGCTATGAGAGACTTGCCTAAAATTGTGAAACCTCTACACTTACTTTGTAGACATTGTCATCATGGGAAGAAAACTAAAGTCAGTTTCAAAACAAAAGAACATACGACCTCACATTCTCTGGAAATAGTTCACATTGATCTTTGTGGACCAACAAGGACTAAAAGTATGCAAGGAGAGTACTATTTTATGCTACTCATTGATGACTATACAATGATTACTTGGGTGACATTTCTTAAAGAAAAACCAGAAGCTTTTGAAAAATTCAAAATCTTCAAAGCAATGGTTGAAAATGAGATAATTCAGAAAATCAAATGTCTTAGATCAGACAATGGGGGAGATTTTACCTCAAACGAGTTCAATGATTTTTGTGAAATACATGGGATTAAAAGGCAATTTTTAGTTGCAAAGTCTTCTCAACAGAATGCTGTTGTTGAAAGGAAGAATAGAACAATCCAAGAAGCTACCAGAACAATGATTAATGAAGCAAAGTTGTCAGATGCATATTGGAGAGAAGCAGTATACACATCTATCTATATACTTAATAGAGGAAAAATCAGAGTGAATAAGAACAAGACTCCTTATGAACTATGGTATGGAAGGCCAACCTCAGTCAAATACTTCAGATTTTTTGGCAGCAAGTGCTACATTAAAAGGAATGAGGATGATCTTGGCAAGTTTGATTCAAGGACTGATGAAGGTATATTTTTAGGATATTCATCCACCAAGAAGGCACATAGATGTTACAATAAAAGGTTACACAATATTGTAGAAAGTGTAGATGTAAGAATAGATGACATGAAACAAAGAAGGATAAGAAGTCACGATGAAGATATAACACTAGTACAAAATGACGATATAGTGACTACGTGGCTAAAAATTATAGTCACCACAGGTTTTTCAAGTGATTTACTACTAAATATGAGCAATTTTGACTGATCCAACTATAAATGACTAAAATTAATGACTAATTTAGTCACTAGTTAAAAAATATGACTAGATAATAAGTGACAGAGTTAAAAGTGACTAACATAAACGACTAATTTAGTCACGACATAAAAAATGACTAGCTAGAAGAATATGAATTAGTCATTTATGTTAGTCATTTTAATTGTGCAAGTTATATTTCATGTGTTGTCATGTCATGGTCAAGTTGAATTGGTAGCTTAAAGGTTTTTTCATTATGCATATTCATGTCTCCATTTTCGTATAACTCATTTTAGCTAATCTCATCGATCGTGCTCATATTTTGTTTTCGAATTCCGAGTCTGTTTGATCCTCTCCCCAATCAGTTAAAATTTATGCAAGTTAAAGTCTTTTGATCTTGACAGTGAAATCTATAAAATTTGTGTCCACCAATAAAATGTCATTGACACCTACCCATCCGTGTCATCGTCATGCCTATTCTAAAAAAGTTAAAAAGTTCCCCCTTGATGCCCTTAGTTACAAAAATGACAATATCTTTTATTTTAATAAAAAAAATCCTTCCTCCCACTTTAATGATCTCTTGTCATTTTTAAATTTAAAATAATAATAATAATAATAATAAATAATAATAAGTTTTCATCTAATTCAATAGGTTTTTAACATATTATAATTAATATAATGTGATTTTCATATATAAATATATTATAGTTAAACATTATATAATATGTTAATATTAAAAAATTAAATTTCTATTCATCTATTTTGATAGAAATATAAATTAATTAAAAATGTATGAAAACAATTTGGGTAAAATAAAATTAAAAATAGAGCGAATTTTTTTTGGGAAATAAAATCTCTGCAGCGATTGCACTCACTTTAGGGTTGGATTCTAATTAATATATTTATGAAGAAAATAATATAGGGATGTAGGGGATACCTCTTTCATGGTCATAATTGATTGCATTTACTGGTTATAATGAACATAGGGGAGAAAAGAATGCCCACTGCAGAGCAACTGGTTCTGGAGCTTACGATTCTTGAGCACATGGAGAAAGCTCTCCTCGACCTATCCAAGATGCTTCACATTCTCTATATTTTATTTTTATTTTGAGACTTTAATTAAATATTTTTCATTAAAACCCATCAGTCGTGTTCTTCCTTCGAAACCCTATATATAGTATTTCCATTGTGAAATTTTGGTTGTAAGATCGATTTCTTTCAGCAATTGTGGAGTTTCTTTCATTTTCGGTTCCTTCTCTGTATCAATATTTTTGGGAATATTAGGGTTAGGAAATTGATTGTCTTGGAAATGTTTTCATCATTAGACATCTTGCTGGTCTCAGCCTACAAATTCTAGTTGTAAGGCAACAATATTATAGGAGCTTACTGCCTTTGTCCCTAAATATTAGTGTGATGTAGTTGTATACAATTCAGATACTAAGGATTTCTATACACGAGCTCTAATTAACTTTGATGGTAGCATACATTTGAGGGAAGCAATGGCATTGTCTCATCTCCAAGGAAAAGTGCTTTTTGTTTGTATTCCTTGGAAAAAGATTACCCGTCAACAAACATATTACATCATAGTTTTATGTCCTTCCCCAATCTACTCTGTACTAAAGACCGAGTTACTGAGTCTGATTGACTCTTTTCAACAGCAAAATGCAGGTAATGGTAGTGATACTGCACACAATGGTATACAGTGGTACACAAGGGCACACAATGGTGTACATTATAGTTTAGAGTGTTTCTTCCAGGGAGATCAAAATGTCACTGCCTGCTGTAGACTTCGTGTAGGTGCCTTAAAACTAGATCTGATTTGTTGTATGCTTATTTTGGGATGTTAATGGTACATTTCAGACTTCAAATATATTCCATATTAATATGGAAAGAAAGATTAAAACACATGCAACTGATTTCTTTCATTCACCATTCATATATCCATAAAATGGAGAATTTAACAAGCTTTTGGACAGGTTGCTTATATTCTCAGATTTTAATAACACAATAACCCTCCGCAATATTGAACACAAACATAGAAAATATTTGCATAGATATAAAGGGAAAATGACTGATATTTATTTACGCAGCTAATAGTTGTAAGTACAGCTAGAAAATACAATTTCAAACTGAAATAAAGAGGTCTAATATTTCTTTTTCCCTGACCTGTGTGTTTCCTCTAGCTTGCTGCCCTTTTTGAATAGTGAAACAACCCTTCAAATGGTCATGTTTTGAGCCAAGGATCAATGTAGATGACTGATAAAAGAGATAAATGATGTCCCTGTATGGTATGACCTCCTGAAGCTAGGAAATAATAGTAAATGCCAACAGATTTTCACATCCAATGCATGTGCTTTTCTTCACTGCCTGGTCACACCCCCTTTGCAACTGAAAGTAACTAGTAATGGAGGGGTTCTACCTCCCAAAGTAGTAGATATAGAATTGTTCCCTATGAAATCAACAAAACAGCCTCATTTCAACCACAAAATTGCCTTCGAATGGAGTCGACTTCACAAAGATTGGATGACATGAAGTTTGGTTTCTTTGCTTGACTTGTGTGTTTCCCTTCTAGACTGTGAGTGCACTCCTCCCTCAATGGTCTATGTCCTTCTAATCCCACAACTTCAGATTTGAATATAAAGGTGAGTAGGAAGTAGAAATATGGAGTAGTGCACCCTTCCTTCTTTGGAGCAGTATATTGCAGACTCGGTATTTTCCATCAAAGCTTCCTTGGTACACACACAACCCAAGAAAGTTTCCGCAATGTCTCTACAACAAAGAGTTGTGGGAGATTGCAAAGGATTCTATGGAGGAATATAGTCTGTTTTTTGTTTCACTACATACACTCCCAGAGAGCATTAATTAGCAAAGGTTAACTATATGACTGACCATGTACTCCTTCAATTATGTATGTTAGACTTAGTGTTGGTAGATATTAGCTGCATCATACTAGATGAATCACATGAGCGGAGCTTAAGAACAAACCTTCTTTTAGCATTGCTTAAAATATGATTGTTCAAGAGACCAGAATTGAGGCTTATCATAATGTCTACAACAATATATGCACATACATTATCAAATTATTTTGGTAGTTGCAATATTTTCCATGTAACTGGAAGCAATCTTTTTGTAGATACTAAGTACATTGTAAGGGATGATTCAGAAGCTTCAAAAAACTCTACCGTGAAGCATGCCCAACTCAGTGTTCCTTCATATGTCACTCAAGTGATAAAGGTTGTTGCTGAGATTCATGTTAGATAAGAACAGGGATCCATTCTTGCATTTTTAACTTCCCAAGTAGAAGTAGAGTGGGCTCGAGAACAATTTCAGAAACATTCAACATTGACACTTTCTTTCAATGGAAGAACAAAGGCGTGTATTTGAAGATGCACCTGTGGGTTTAAGGAAAGTTGCTTTTGTGACAAATGTGGAAAATAAATCTCTAACCATTCTTGGGGTCATATTTGTTGTGGACTCTGGCATGGAAAAAGAGAACAAGTTTGAACCCAAAACTGGTACTAATGTGTTGAGGGTGGGCCAAATCAGCCAGAGTGCAGCTGCTCAACGATCTGGTCATGCAGGCCGCACCCAACCAGGGATATGCTACGTATTTACATAGAAGAAGAGTTTAATTCTATGGCACCCCATAGATATCCAAAGATCCTGCGAGTTCATTTAGGAATTTCCCTTCTAAGACTTCTTGCTTTGGGTATCCAAGACCTTGAATCCTTTGATTTTGTTTAATCCCCAAGCCATGAGCAAATAAGTGTAGATGTTAAAAATTTAGTCCAGTTAGGTGCAGTGGTTTGTGGCCAGAAAGGCCTAAAAAAATTAACTGAATCTGGTTTGAATCTTGTCAACCTCGGTGTAGAACCTTGATAAGGAAACATTATTCTGGACAGCTTATCTCAAGATTTGGGTAGGGAAGGCCTTGTACTTGTAGATTTGATGGAAAATGTAGGAATTATATGTTGTATGTTTGGTACAGAGGCCAAAAAATCAAAGTTTGATTGTTTAAAACTTCATTTCTATCATCCAAATGGAGACCTTTTTTAATCTTCTTTCAGTTTACAAGGAGTGGGAGGATATACAGAAATTCGGTAGGAACAAATGGTGCTGGGAAAATATCATCAATGCCAAATCCATGGTGAGATGTAAATATGTGATAACAAAAATGGAATTGTCTCAAGCATGATCTTGGTATACGTGTCCCGACTTGTTGGAGTTGGTCTCCATTTGGTTCTAGCACATGTGGTGTAGCTTTGAGAAAAATTATTTTGTCCTGTATGGCTGAAAACCTAGCCATGTTTTCTGGATATGACCGACTAGGATATGATGTAGCTGCTACAAAACATCAAGCATATTTGCATCAATCATGCTCAATTTTATCTTTAGGCCACAATCCCAAATGGATTGTTTTTTGGGAACTTTTATGCACCACAAGGCTGTTTTTGATTTGTGTGACAATAGTAGAGGAGGATTGGGTCTCTGCAATTCAACCTCATCCTTCATATGACATCCATCTGTTGAAAGTAGTTGCAATGCAGAAGAAAGTGATTTCTGGAGTTGGAAATTTCCTTTTGAAGAGGTTGTGTGGGAATAATAATAAAAATCTACATTCTCTTGTCGCTCACATTCAACAAAATTTCAATAGCCATCGACTTGGTATAGAGGTTGACCATGATAAAAGAGAAATACAACTCTTTTCTGTTCCAGAGAAAATGCAACAGGAATATGGCACGCTGAAAGATGTCTTAGACTCTGAAAGAAGGTGGATATATAATGAATGCATAGAAAAGTCTTTATTCTATGCCTCCCGGGGAAAGCATTCTCCAATGGTACTTTTTGGTGCTGGTGCAGAAATTAAACATCTCGTACTAGATGAAAAATGTTTAAGCATTGAAGTTTTTCAGCTGGATGCACAAACTCTTGATGATAGAGAGCTCTTGTTAATGTTTTAAAATTGTTTCTAGAGAGCTCTTTGAGCTGCATCCTGGCATTGGTTCTACATCTTCTCTTGGTCACAGTGCCCGTGCTTCTTATCATCAATTGGGGAAATTTGTTTCCATTCCATTAGAGGATGTGGAGGTTGAATACTATCATTGGGATTATTATTGACTCTTTGGATTTACATGTTTCATGTTCTTCATTTTGGACTCTTGGAGCTTTTCAGATAATAAGCTCAGTATTTGTAATTTGTCATTTATCATTTGACATATTAATTAGCTCCTATGAATCGTGATGTAATATAGAGTTCTCAATTTTGATTTGAAATATTTGATATATCTAGTTAGAACTGAGAAATCAAGATTACCTCATGATACATGACAATGTTATGAGCCATTCAATTCTGATTTCACCATTCAGATTCTAGACTCATCATTCGCACGGGCACCGATATAGTTATCAACAATTCATTTTCATTTTCAGATTGAGGTTGAGATTCATCATTCTATGTTCATATATCACATCGATAAAGAAACACTTTTTTTGAATGGCTCATAATCATGCCTTTTGTTGATGTGCTCATTTTTTTTTTGCTACTAGGAGATTTAAAATTTTCTATTTTTGAAAAATCTGTTTTTTACATGGTGATTAAAGGTGTTAAAGTTGATTCTATCCTATCATGCAAAATAAACTTACTGGACATAGTTCTTATGTCGGGAGGACTCTGTAATATATGTCTATCTTCAATGTTCATAAGCTTGTTACCCTCCAAAATGTAAAGGAAACCCAATGGATGTAATTCTTCGATTTGGCTATGGGTAGTTTCAAATGCATTGCATAAGCATTTCCAACACTTATAAGTTCTATCAGCTTACTCATATTGTATGGCTTACTTTCTGTTTAGGGAAGACATAGGTGACTGTAGGCTTTTACCATTTTCCTACTCCTAAAGGTGATCTGGAGCATGCCCCGAGTCACCAGAATAGTGCCTTCTTACCAACATGGTTGGTAAAAGTTTTTCAACCCATGGAAAATATGGCATATAGTAAGTGTAAAGTCATTGTTGATATTTGAATCTCACCAGCTCACAATCAAATAAAACGAAGAAAATAAAAATGAAGTTATTGGATGTTGCTTGGAAATTGTAAGACATCATGAATTTATTTTCAATGTAATTTTCAAATTTTTGTGTAGGCATAACAACAAAGCGCGTTGCCTAAAATTTCAAAAGTTTAGGTGAAAATTTCTCAATCTTTGGACTAGTCTCATATTATTTTGAAGTACTCTAATATATCCAAATAATAGTGTTGGATGTTCCAGCATAGTAGATGTATTTGATTTGGCTGCGTTTATATGCATATGCATTTTATCCTTCCACTTGAAACATGGGTAAAAATATTCATCATTGTGGCCGTTAAAAACCAAATTTTGATCTCTAGACTGGAGTTCTTTACATCTCAGTCACATTCTGAGGATATTCTGTATGGTTTAGGAGAGATTGCAATCAAATAATGTTATCAATAATAAATTGTTGTGGATCTAATTGGAACACTATTCAAGAGATTTTCATGATTTGTAATTTCTGCTAGAGAAGTGACTATGCCCAGGGAAAATCATTTAAATGCCTACATATGCCGAGCGATTAAATGAGTATTCCCTTCTTTGTTATTTAGAGAGGGTGGTACTCCCTCTTTAGAATAACTGCTCCCAAGTAATTTTCTTTTTCTAGGTAATATATCCTGGGGAAACCTCTCGGGCACTTTCCCACAATTCAGAGGATGGTATCTAGGGTAAACCCTAGATTCTTCAGGGCATAAGGCCATGTCAACAAAGCATGAATAGATCATACATAGTTCAATAACAATCATCTCACTAAGAGCAATCATATCACAGAGTGGAATTTGAACAGAGGGTAAAATGTTTCCTTGCAACTGCTCAAGCTAAACCCAATTGGCAGTTGCTCAGAAGTAATTATGTGCAATCATATTCCAATTAATTGCTGCTAATTTCTAAAAAGATTCTCATTATATCAATTGGAAAGGAACACTGTTGGAAATAACAATACATAGAGGAATGAAATAAATGGAAAAACAAAAGAAGGTTCTCTAATGGACACTCAGAGGAGATGATCATATGCATTAGAGATGATATCTAGATAGTAGATTCTATACACATTCTCCATTATTGTTGATATTGAATCAGTGTAAAGAGAATGCACGACATCTAAAAGTTTGGCTGCTTCTATCTCCTTGTTGCTGGTAGGGTTTCCTCTTTTGTTCTAAAAATTGAATCTCCTTTTCTGAAAGAAATTACTATGTACTGCATGTCTTCTTTGGTTTTCCTAGGCTAATTTAATTAGCATCACTTCTTTTTTACTGTCTTACTTATTACATGCCTTGGGTATTCATTCCTACCACAATGTTTCTGCAAATATCTTCCATTGGTTTCTTATGTTGTTTCAATTTTATGGTTTAAAATCACCATGCAACATGCTTATGTTAGTCATCCCTTTGTTTTCAGGTTTGTCCTTTGGTTTTAACTCACAGAGGAAAGCCAATATACATAGCAGTTTTCAACACTGGGGAAATAATTTTGTATGCTAGAGTTGATGCAAAGCAAGAAAAAATCTATAGTTGTATTTCTCCCCTCGAATTGGAATCTACAACTAGTCATTTTTTGTCTCAAATTCTGAAGAGCCATCCTCACCTTCTCCCTGCTGCAATTAATCAGTAGCTAGAGAGGCTTGCAGCTGATCGGGATGCTGATGCCCAGCAGGAGCATCCTTCAACAAGCAGCACAAACCTTGTATTTTACAGGTTGCAACCATAATTTCAATGTTAGAATGCTAATTTAGATCCATATATTCTTTTTCTTTATTATTACAACAAATGTTTCCTTTCTATATGATTATATTCCCTTTTCCAAACATAATTATTTTGGTGTTTAGGAGAATTGCAGAATTGAAAGATGAGGATAGACACAAGGCCTTAGAATAAATCATCTATGCTCTTGTTGTTCAAAAATTCATGGATGTAGGTGTTTCACCGATCCCAACAATTTTAATGCCTTCTGTTGGTTCTGGGAAGGTAGATACATGGCCAAATTAGGACTTGGAGCTCGAAGCTTTCTATTCTATAGAGGTCATTGAGATGATAAAGGAGCATTTGTCTCTTGTTCTAGGAAATCGCAGTGCAATTTCAGACTCAAATATTGTTGGTGAAATTAGCAAGTTGCGAGTGGGGCAGGTCTATGCAGCATCCGTCATGTATGGATACTTTTTGAGAAGGGTTGACAAACATTTCCAACTAGATAAGAGCATGAAGATGATTCCTTTTTCCTCAAGTGAAGAAATGGATGCTGACCAGTTGAATAGAACCCACCCAGAACTAGAGGGTGGAAATTGGAAAGATAACTCAGATATACAAGGTGGTGCAATAATTGCAGCAATTGTTGTTGCAATGGCTAGCGCAACAAGTCCTGCATCTCAAGATTTAAATCCAATAGTTTTTGGTTAGATAGGGGCTAAACCATGTAAGTTGAGGGATTACATTATGTCCTTTGATCCATATACTTTGTAGAGGTATGCTACAATCAGATTCAAAGAGGGAGTGAATATTATTGAGAGGCAAGCAGAGGCTCTGCTTGGGAGGCTTTAAATTCAGATTACCCCTGATGGGTCAATGGTAGTTGCAAAGGATGAGATATTGATGATATTTTTCACAGGTTTGACCATTATTAATGGCAGTTTTTAATGTTCTATAATTTAATATGATAGCGCCTTCAGGTGTTTGAATTGCTTTCGAAGCATGAAGGAAGGTGACTGCTTTTAACTTTGTTTGGATCATGCAACATAATTCATGAACTAATTTAAAAATGCTATCAAATTTTAGAAAGGATTTGTAAAATACAAGTTTACATTTTAAGATTGAGTTCATAGCAAGCACTCCCAAATTTTAATAGCTAGGATTGCATGGTTTATAAAATGATCTTGCAGTTCCTAGTCTTTTAGTTAACTATCAGAGTTTGCTATTTCACAAAATACCATCTTGTGCCATTCAAGATAGACCATAGGTGCAAACAATGCTACGTTATATTGTAGAACAACCACCAGAGGATGCAAACAATAGAAGAGCATCCAAGTAACTACCATTTATCACCTGTTGTTGGCATTTTTTCCTTTTCCCAGATGGTAGGGGAATATATGGATTGTACGTCATGTGTGGTTCTATTAACCTTCTTGGATTTTTCTCTTTACAAATAGTAATTCATGGTTGTTTCTTTGGCAGGTTTCCATTTATAGCTTGTGAAATATTTTCTTGTGAAATTGATGCTATATTCAAGACACTTGTAGAAGACAAGGAGGTAGGTTTCTTTCTGCTTGAGCTTGGAGATGTTTGTTTCTATAATTTCTTGTTGCTAAGCACTTCAGATTTTATGTAATGCTACTGATATATTGTTGGGTCAGATATATCATGATGTGTTATTTTAATAATAGACACATATTCATGTAGTTCATTTTTGTTTTTAGTCAATGTTTCTTTTCTATATTGAACTACTAGATCAATATTAACACTTATTATATAGTTTTGTTGTACAAGATCCCAATATTAAAATTGCAATAATGTGTTCTTTATCATATCTTTCTGAAAATATGGAATTAAATTTACAAGCTCAGGAATTAGTTTATCATAAATACTAGTTAGTGTTAAGTTGTAATAGTAATAATTATGCAGTTTGTAGATTGCTATTTAGCATACATCTTTTATTGTGATATTTTGCACTCATTTATTCCATAGTTTGTTGCAATATCCTTGTTTATTTAGTTTGATACAAATATTAATGTTGTCATATTCTGCTGCAAATGTTAATGTTTACTTCTTTCTTTTTTTATCTGAGTAGGCATTCCAATTTTGGTTCAAAATATGTTTCTAATTATGATCTTCATTTTATATATAGCTTTTAATTCATCTAGTTTGAGCATATGATCATATGTATGTTGATGATGCTATGGAATGGCTAGTTGATACTGACTTGATTGAAATGATTGTAGACAAGTTGAGTTCACCTGTAAGTATGTTGGATGAGTGCAGCTAGTCTTGGATTCTTAGGTCCTTCCTCTAGAAGGAAACACGTGTAAATGTTCTAGGAACTATATCACTGGAGTCTCAAATGTGTATATAGATGGATTATAGTGATGTGCTTAACAGTCCATTTAACTGCTTTTTGGCTTCCAGTAGACAATAATTGAATCATTATTTCTTTCTTTCTGGTCATTCAAATCTTAGATTATCTGTTATGTTTGTGATTTCGTTTGTTGTTAATATATTTTTTGGGTTAAGAGAGTCAAGTATGTTCACTAATTTAGTTTGTTGGCTATATTTCAAAGAAGAATTCCCTTGAAGTACATAATAATGCTGTAGAAACTCTTTGTATGATAACACGTTTAGATCCTTTTGCCCTGGATTCAAATATTTCAAGCCCAAGGTTTAAAGTGCAACACATGCTTTTGTATGTAAAAGTTGTTATTTTTTTAAGGCTGTAACTGTGTTGACCCAATTCCATAATTAATAACTTGATAATCATTATTTTATATGCTTGAATGATGAGAAATTTGTTTGAATATCATCATTGTTAAGAAATAACAACTTCTTAAAGGGTGCTAGCTCAATGGTAGAGCACTGTCGAATTATAGGCAGGAGGTTGGTGGTTTGATTTCTCCGTGCCCTATCATAAATTTGTGACTACAAAAACAACTAAATTTGCATATATACGACTATTAGTAGCTAATTTCCTGTATCTTAATCGTATTTAGCTTAGTCATTAATATGTTATCATCTAGTAGTTTATTTAGTCGTATATTTGGTCATTAATTGTTGCAATCAGTGACTAAATCAGTGACTAAATCAATGACTAAATCAATGACTAAATTCATGACTAAATCCATGACTAAATAAATGACTAAATCATTGACTATCAATGACTAAATCAATGAATAATAAGTCAAGATATTAATAACTATGTGAAATACGACTAATTTAGTCAAGCTATAAGATAGTGGAAATTAGCTACTATTAGTCGCCGACTAAAAAATAGTCGTTTATAGCTTGATTTTAGTCATTAATTTCTCATTTTGTACTAGTGTAAGTACAAATGATGAAGAAAAGGAAGACCTATAAAAAGATGAAAGTATTCACGATGAAGAAGAGGAATTAGAGGAGGAAGATACACTAGAAAGTCAAGAAGATTCTCCAAGATCTGATACAAAAACTCCATCTAGAATAATACAAAAGATCATCCTGATACACATATCATTGGTGACAAAGATGCTGGAGTTGGTACAAGGAGAAAACTACTATTTAATGAACAAGGCCTACTCTTAGTAGTGGAACCTAATAATTTTATAGAATCCAACAAGAATGATGAATGGATCAAGGCCATGAATGAATAATTGGATCAGATTGATAAAAACAAAACCTGAGAACTTGTCTGAAGACCCAAAGATAAAAATATTATAGGAACCAAATGGGTGTTCAAGAACAAGTTCAATCAAGATGGACAAGTGATAAGGAACAAAGCAATATTAGTATGTAAAGGGTATGCTTAGATGGAAGGGATTGATTTTGAGGAAACTTATGCCCCTGTAGCAAGAATTGAAGCAATCAGAATGTTTTTAGCACTTTTATGCTATAAATTTTTTAAAGTATATCAAATGGATGTCAAGTCTGCATTTCTGAATGGAAAACTAGAAGAAGAGGTTTATATTGAACAACCTGAAGGTTTTCTCTTATTAGAAAGCATAGACTATGTTTGTAAATAGAAAAAGGCACTCTATGGCCTCAAACAAGCTCCAAGGGTGTGGTTTTCAAGGTTGGATAGCTACTTAAAGAAATAAGGGTTTAAGAGAGGGGCCATTGAAAGTAATATATACTTAAAAATTGTTGGAGGAGCTAGTTGGTTAAGATGACTAGACTCATTAGTCGACTAATTATAGATTAGGTCGACCTCATAGGTCGTTTCAGTTGGTTGAAATGACATGTAGTTACTACAACTATTTTGTAAATGTATATATAGGCTGTTGAGCTAGATAGATACTTGGTTCGGTTTATTGTATGAACCCACATGTGTATTGAGTAATATAATCTATTATTATGTGTACCATTTTTGTCTCTTGTATCTGTTATGTTTATATGATTCTTTATGTGTATTACTGGTAATATTGCAATCTGATTGATTACAACATTGGTTTCATTGCCGAGACCTAAACCCAGGTCTCTCGGTGAGAAGCAAGTATCCTAACAAACTAGACTACAACATATATGTTGGAGGAGATGTTGTCACACCAATACCACAAATCGTAGGAGTCATCAAATCCACATTCCAAAGGAACCCAGACAAAACATCTGAAATTATGGTAGCACAAACCTCCTCATTTATCCCACAATCCATTGAAAACCCTCTACTCCATAACCCGAATAATGAATAAGATGAAGGAGAAATTTCAGAAGAACTTGTTAAACTTGACCAAGTCGAATTATTAGCACCAAGTTAAGAAATGGTCGAACATGCAGAATCTGTCGAGGCCATTGAACCTATTGAATCACTAGAATTGGTTGAAAACCCTCTACCGATAGATTCCATTCCAATACTTCTACCATAATCTTTAGAGAAACCTCAACCTCTCCCTTCACCCACACCACCTTCACCTACACCACCATCTAATGTTGCCCCCAAGAAACCCAATTAAAAATCCCAACTCACCAAGAAACACCACAACACAACCATAGATCATTGTGGAAATTGAACCCAGGTGTTAGATCAATTACGCTCACAAAAATTGCCAATTACACATGCAAATTACACACAAAGGAGACTGAATATGGAGCAAAACACTAATCTGTATTGAATAAGTGTACAATAGCCAACCCTGTGAAGTCATAGGCTGACACAATAAATAATTACATGAGAGATTCAAATGCATTGGTATGCCATTCGAATTTGTTCAAAAGCAGGCTTACTAAATCTAAGCAGATCCCCCATAGGTGCATATAGCAGTTTCCAAATCTGTCTAGGAGCTCATGATTTGGAAAAATCAATTAGGCAAGCTAATAGATGATGGAAGGACAAATCATACATGCTTTTCTTAGGAGAAAAGAGTGGAGGATGATGAGGACAAAAAACAAGTTAACTTCACCTAGTCAAACTTTCCCAATTGCCTTAAAACTTAGCAAAAGCAAGAAATAAAGCAGAAAAAGCAGACATGTGCTAGGAAGGCCAGGAATAAAGTAGATTTGATTCCAAGTGGTTTCTCAAGCTCTCCATGACTCAATTTTAGCAAGTTTGACCACTTTGGACATGTGGAGGACAATTGGCATAAGGTGGAATATGGAAACTAGGCAAATAAGACAAAAATGAATTAATTAATGTCTAAGGTAGCTAACTATGGGTTGATTATTCTAACACCCCCCCTTAAGCCTAAATTATGAGTAAAATATCAGAAAATTATAGGGCCTAGCAACAAGTCTTAGTCACCCTTTACATACTGCATGTCCATTTAACCAAGGAAAGAGGCAAAAACCCAGTGGGAAAAATCCTCCCTTAAACATGGACAATAAAACAAAATTTGAAAATATTGTCATCACTCATGCTTCATAGCATGATCATCAATCCCCAACAATGATTTGAGATTTCTGAATGTCTTCTCACAAAAAACTTTGGTGAAAATATCTGCTACTTGTTCTGAAGATGAACAGAAGAGTAGGTGAATGGTGCCATCATGCACAAGCTGTCTGATGTAGTGCATATGTATCTCAATGTGTTTGGTTCTCTGTCTCTGAACTAGATCATTGTAGATTCGAATGGTACTCTGATTATCACAATATATAGTAGTTGAGTGTTCTGATTTGAAGCCACACTCACCAAGTAACCCCTGCAACCATAAACATTGAGTTGCTGCATTTACAACTCCTCTGTACTCTGCTTCTGTAGATGAGAGTGCAATGGCACTCTGTTTCTTGCTTGACCAGCTGATTGGTCCTTCAGAAAGCATGAACACATATCCTGATATTGACTTTCAATTTATGTTTTCACCTGACCAATCACTGTCAGTAAACCCAATCAAATCAAGATCATATTTAGCTTTGTAGAAGATCCCATGAGTCCTTCTTCCCTGAACAAAGTTAAGGATCCTTTTGAATGCTTTCTAATGGATCTCATGAGGCTGATCCATGTATATTTAAGCCACACTTACTGCATAAGAAATATCAGATCGAGTATGTGTAAGGTACAACAAACACCCAATTCGTTGCCTATACAGTGTATTATTTATCATAGGTGAAGAATTTGCTTCTTCAAGCTTAACTCCTGAAAGGAAGGGAGTCTTGCTTGGCTTGCAATCCTTCATGTTGAACTTGTTCAAAAAATCCAAATCATAATTGGACTGATGTACTTTTATTCCATGTTTGGTTTGAGCAATCTCAAGCCTCAAGAATTGGCTCAATAACCCCAAATCAGTCATAGAGAATGCATGGTTCATTGCATCCTTCAAGGAGGCAATTTCATCCTTTGAGCTTCCTGTAATGAGAAGGTCATCTACATATAAGAAAATAATCATCAAAGAACCATGAATCAGCTTCAAATAAACATTAGGATCTGACTTGTGTCGAACAAAATTCAATGATAGAAGAAAGCCATCAATCTTGGCATACCAAGCCCCGGGGGCTTGCTTAAGCCCATACAATGATTTCTTTAACCTACACACAAGAGATGGATTAGTAGAAAATCCTTGAGGCTGATACATGTAAATATATTTAGTAATATCTCCATTTAGGAAAGCACACTTCACATCCATGTGATGTACCTCCCACTTCTTCGAAGCTGCAATGGCTAAGGCTAGCCTGATGGAGTCCATCTTTGCCACTGGTGCAAAGGTCTCATTGTAGTCTATGCCATGTACCTGTGAGTAGCCTTTGGCTACCAATATTGCCTTATATTTCAAAGGTGAACCATCAGCATCAAACTTGTTTTTGTAAACCCACTTACACTGAACTAGCTTCCTCCCTAGGGGAAGATCAACCATCTCCCAAGTGTTGTTCTTCTGGAGTGAGCTGAACTCTTCTTTCATGGCTGTTTGCCATCTTGGATCATGTGATGCATATTCATATGTATTTGGGTCTGATTCAACCATCAGATATAATTTCTCTACAAACAAATGGTCCTTCATACACATAGCACTCTCAAACTGAGATCTAGTCCTCCTAGGATCTTTAGGATTTCCAGCTAGTTCTCCAGCTGCATGAATGGTATTTGATTCCCATTTTGGTCTTGTAGGACTATTAGGATATGCAATTAAATCATCATTATCAGACATATCAGAATCAGAAAAGTCAACTATCTCTTCACTTACATTCAATGGTTCTGGTGGTGAAGAGGATTCTTCAACTTCCACTGCTGCTAAAGGCTCTTCTTGGAACTGAACACTCATTTCAATGAAGGATTTGTTTTTGCTCAAATTGATCAGCTTGTACCCTTTTTAATCTTTAGAGTACCCAAAAAATAGACACTCTTGGCTTTGGGGCTGCAAATCCTTCCTCTTTTCTGTTGGAATTCTAGCCCAAGCCCTTGAGCCAAAAATCCTGAAATGGGTCACATCTGGCTTGTGCCCACTCCATGATTCGAAATGAGTCATACCATAAATTTGTTTATGAGGCACCCTATTCTTAATATAGGCTGCATAGTTTATATCTTCAGCCCAAAACTTTGGTGGCAAAGTCTTAGCCTTCATCATGCAGGTTGCCATTTCTTTCAATGATCTGTTCTTCCTCTCAGCAACACCATTTTGCTGTGGTGTGTAAGGGATAGAATGATACATTTGCACAATATTGAATGAACTCAGAATTGACATACTCACCACCATTTTCAGATCTGAGGACCTTGAGTTTCCTCCGAGACTGGTTTTCAACCAAAGCCTTAAAGACTTTGAAGAGGCCAAAAACTTCAAACTTGTGTTTCAAGAAGTAAACCCAACAGTACCTGGAAAAGTCATCTATGAATGTCAATGCATATTTTTCTTGACTCATTGACATATGAGGAAATGGTCCAGCAACATCACTGTGGATCAACTCAAGATGTGCAGAGGTTCTCTCATGACTAGCTTTCTCAAATTTATGCTCTAGGTGTTTTCCTAAGATGCAACCTTGACAGACTCCTTTGGAAAACTTAATCTTTGGTAACCCTATGACCATTTATTTTTCACTAAGATTAGAAAGATACTTATAGTTAAGGTGGCCAAATATTTCATGCCAAAGCTTGCTTGCCTCATTAGCATGAATCAGAAGAGCATAGGGGTTTGAGTAGGGTAGGAAGTGTTAGAACATGTATACCTTCGAAGTGTGATTTGCAACTCCTTTTGCAATGACTTTACCACTTGAGATCTCTGTGATCTCAACTTCATCAGGAGACAATATGACCTTCTTTGGAGACCTTGTGTGGGTCATTTGATACACTGATAAGAGGTTAGAGGCAAGACCTGGAACATACAATACATTGCTGAACTTACCATGGTCAAGATCAATCCTCCCTTTGCCCAAACTTTCAGTGAGAGAGTCATCTCCTAGTACTATTGGTGGACCTTTCAACATGTCAAGTGAGGCGAATGCCTCCTTGGTTGAAACCATATGTCTTGAAGCTCCAGAATCAATGATGAAACTAGGTGAGCTTGTTGTGCTAGCAACCAATGCATGAACTCTCTTTCTGTCTTCTGAATTTGATCCTCCTTACCTCTTCTTTGAGCTATCAGGAAAGGAGATGCCATTCTTCTCCAGGATTTGGGTCAGCATGTCAATTTGCTTCTTCATGTAGGAGATTTTAGGATGATTTCCCTTACTACAGCATGCGCACTTGCTCATTTCTCCTTTGTTCTTCTTCTTCTAGAAGTTCTTCTTGGAACCTTGGGGCTCCTATGGAGACTTGTTCTTGTCTCTCTTTTGCTCAGGTTGCTTCTTAGCTTCCTTCTTTCCTTTTGAATCCACCCTTGAATCTCCAACAACTAGAGCTTGGTCTTTGGAAGACTTGATGGTTCCCATCATCACCAATTTATCTTGTTCTTGTGTGAGAGATTCCATGAAATCTGCAAGGCTAGGCATTTTCTAGGCTTGAGCTATCAACTTTGTGGCATGGAAGGTCAATACAAACACTGAATAGTTAGGGCCAAGCTTCAAGAGTATGGCCAAAACCTAGTTGCTCCTCCTTCTTTTCAATTCCACACTATTTTAGCTACAAAACAAGGGCTTTGAACTTGGAAAAGTAGAGTTGCAGGGATTCGAAGCTGTTGGAACTCAGGGAGATCAATTCATTTTCAATTTGATGTCCCCTCATCTCATCTATCTTACCAAAAAGCTCAACAATATTCTCCCATACTTGATTTGGTGATGTTAATCAATCAAGATGGAAAATGAGGTCTCTGGATATGCTCAGACACAGGAGACCATAGGCCTCATCCCTCCCGTTGTGCCATTTAATTTTCTCCGCAGCTGCATTGGGATCTGCTTTTGTTGCCATAGTCACTCTATAGAGGCATTTCTCTCTCAACAATATCTCCATCTCTACTTTCCATTCAAAGAAGTTAAATGGAGTCAAGATGATCTTCTGAGATTGATCCATAGCTCAGAAATTGTCCCTTCAGTCAGCAGAATGCTCCCAGTCAATGATGTCAAACCTGTAATAACAAATTGGAAGGAGAGAAATATATCTACAAAGGATCTGATACCAAGTGGAAATTGAACCCAGGTGTTAGAACAATTACACTCACAAAAATTGCCAATTACACACAAAGGAGACTGAATATGGAGCAGAACACTAATCTGTATTGAATAAGTGTGCAATATCCAACCCTGTGAAGTCATAGGCTACCATAATAAATAATTACATGAGAGATTTGAATGCATTGGGATTCCATTCGAATTTGGTCAAAAGCAGGCTTACTAAATCTAAGCAAATCCCCCATAGGTGCATAAAGCAGTTTCCAAATCTGTCTAGGAGCTCATGAATTGAAAAAATCAATTAGGCATTCTAATAGATGATGGAAGGAAAAATCATACATGCTTTTCTTAGGAGAAAAGAGTGGAGGATAATGAGGACAAAAAAAAAGTTAACTTCACCTAGTCAAACTTTCCCAATTGCCTTAAAACTCAGCAAAAGCAGGCAATAAAGCAGAAAAAGTAGACATGCCCTAGGAAAGCCAGGAATAAAGCAGATTTGATTCCAAGTGGTTTCCCAAGAGATCCATGACTCAATTTTAGCAAGTTTGACCACTTTGGACATGTGGAGGACAACTTGCATAAGGTGGAATATGGAAACTAGGAAAATAAGACAAAAATGAATTAATTAATGTCTAAGGTAGCTAACTATGGGTTGATTATTCTAACAATCATACCCTCACCGACAGAATCAGCTGAAGCACATAACAAAGAAAAAGAGAGATGAAGAAGAAAAGAAAGAAAAGAGAGAAAGAAAAAAGGAAAGGAACAAAAAAATCAAGTACAGTTGACACAAAAACAGGTACAATCACTTATTCACCTAGGTCAGTTAGGATTGACCACAACAGTTGACACATAGAAGATCAGAGAATAATGTTGGGCCCAGAAATGACCCCTTTTTGACCACATTTACCTACCCCTTTTTGCCTTATCTTACTCCATTACATGCACCAAACATATGTTTTCCTTCACTTGATCCCTCGATCCATACATGTATGGTTAATTATTGTCTTATCCTATTAATACTTATGATTGTTGTAATTAGGGCTCTATATCTTGGATTATGCTAACATATGGTGATTTTATAAAGATAATTTGAGATGTAAAGGATACAGGTGTAGTAGGCTGAACGAGTCAAGAGAGAGATGGACATTCATTGCTGAGTTGATCGCCACCTATTCCATCTCTGTACAAAGGATGCAGTCAAAGGTTACTATTCCACGCAAGTTGTACAAGGGTAGCTGCAACAAGCTTGGTTGCAACAGACTTGGATGCAACAGACTTGGATGCAACAACATGCCGCTACATGAGGGTATTTATCCCTCTGTTGTGTGGTGTGGATGTTACAGTAGATTCATTCCTTTATAATAGTTGCAACAGTAATTATTTATTGTGTGTTCATTCAATCGATCAGTAATTGCATTCCCTGTGAGTTGCAGCAGAGTGGTGTGACAGTCAACTCTGTAGACTAATTTTATTTATGCAATTGTGTGATAGCTATAACATCCAATCTCATCCCTAGTTTCTTTCAATTGATGTCTTTATTGAGTTTTGTTAATTAAGTCCATTTGTAGTTATAATTGTTGAAGTTCAATTTCTGCATTTTTGAATTCTAGATCAGGTTGGATTGAGATAGTTATAATGGATCTTCAGATGGCCTGGTAATTTAGTATTTAACTTTCTGCAAAAGTAAATCTAGATGTTTATTTTCTAAATCTCTTATTTCTAGATTAAGGATTGTAAGAAGGTATTTGTTGTTTTGCATTCTTAAGAAGGTAAATTAGACTAAGTTGATCATGGGATGAGTTGGGATGAACATGAAGGTAGGATAATTCATTTACAGTATCAGCTACTAATTAGTGTTTAAGCATATACAATGCACATTATATTTCAAATAAAATACTTCCCTAGGTTGAAAATTTATATTGAACACTCTGTATGTTAGCTTTAATTAACTTGCATATAGGGTTCCCAACATTTTGGTGCCATTACCAGGGAAAGATATTGATTAGACACCATAGTAGTTGTATCCAGTAGTTACATCTATTCATTTTTCTTCAGTTTTTAAGTTTTCATGTTTTGGGTTACATGAATACGAGAAGGGTACAACATGACATTCCTATAAACCCCAGAACCCCACAGAATACTAACATTGCAGGTGGTCGAGGTCGTGGAAAAAATCCAGCATTGGGAAGAAGGAAATTCATTGACAATCTGGTTGATAGGACCAATGCTTCTACTAGAGCTCACCATGAGGAATCATATGTTAGAAGGAGCTTGGTTACCCCTGGAGTAGAAGGATCAGTTTCCACAGTGGAGAACACGAGAATCTCCAACACCCTCGGGTGTCCTTGTGGGGGAAGACAGAGTTAGTACTGTGGGATCAACTGACTAGGAATTGGTATATCACATTAACAAGAAGGTTGTGACAAAATAAGAGTGGACACAGTTCCATTAAGAATTAAACGATCCGTTGAAGCACAGAGAGGAGAAAGATGAAGAAGACATGAACAACAGATGCGATCCAGAATATCATGAGGAAGCAATAGGAGAAAATCATCATCAGGAGGGTAATTCCCAGCCTGAGGGGACTATGGCTACACTCCAGTTCCCCATTCAACAGCTAGAAGGGATTGCCCCCATGAAAACTATATCACCATCTATGTTGCATCATTTTTATAGAAAAGCAACAGAGGATCCGGATAAATTCCTTTTTGAGTTTGACATCCTCTATTGCAGCTATGATTACACCTCTAGTGAACACAAGTTGAAACTCTTCCTTGCTACTTTGAAGGACTATGTGTTACATTGGTTCATGAGCCTGGGTGGGGGGACTGTCACCACTTAGGACCAGATGAAACAGGTGTTCCTAGAGAAATATCAGGAGTACTGAAATACTAAAGATAAGAGAGAATAACTATTTAAAATGGTACAAAGAGACGATGAAAGCCTGGAATATTTTGTTTAAATACTTTTATATAATGTGCAGAGAGCTGGACATACTAATATGGGGTTAGATGTGCTCAAGATAATCCTACTTCATGGGATCAAGGATGATTGCCTAGACATGTTGAACATGTTAGGAAATGTGGATATCTCAAAGGAGTCATTTGAAAAAATTATTGAATTATGCAAGAGGTATTCCAGAGGATCTTCCAGGAACAACAAACGAGACAAACATGATAAACTAGAATGAGATGTCTTCGATAGAACAAAGAATTCATATAATGGAGGAGCCATTGGGGCATAAATAGTCAATCTCCTCAAAAATTTCAAGACAAAAATTATGAGCTCCATCTCCTCGGAAATAGATGTACTGAGGGCAAAGCATAAACAAGCAGTAGAAGATCTCACACTTGGTGTATTCTTCCCTAAATGTAGGAAGAACCATCCTCTGAAGGAGTTCCCACTCGATAACTTAGAAGTGTGTCAGCTTTGTGAGCTGAACCATGACACAAAATAATTCCCTTCACTACCTCAAGTGAAGGCAGTTCTACAGGAATCAACTCCAGATGTGGAACCAACGTACTTTATTGCACAGAAAAAGCCTTGGCAGCCTCGAAATCAAGGTATGAATCTAGAATTATTTCCATTTTCTAATAACATGAATAATTGAAATAATATGCATAACATGAATACACAATTCCCTTCATCTTATTCCAACCATCAATGGTATCCTTCTCAACCTCCGATGCAAAATTTTAACTCCTGGAACTCTTAGACATAGTCACCAAACCAACAGAATTCTTGGTCTCCTGGGTGGAGGAAATTCCATCAAGGGAACCAGTTTCCCCATAACCAACCTCCCTAACAGTTTTCACACCAACTGTTTCTTCACCAATCATATCCTCCTCAACAATACCCTCAGCCTTATCAGCAGTCGTAGCTGCAACTCCAGAATAATGCTACCCCCAATATGCCTATACGACCGTAGCTTCCTGCTCAGCCTAACCCCAACCCAAATAATAAAGCAGTGCATCAATTTGAGACTAATAACATGCCCGCTTAACCCATTACTCTATTTCCTTGTAACGACATCCGCTTACGATCAGGGAGGGTAGTGGAGCCTTTGGTCATTGAGGATGTTCCATCCTCTGTGTCTGAAGAAAGGATGAACCAACAATACTTATCCAATGCTGCGATCCCCATTATTGAGGACGCTGAAAATCCTACCAAGATACTGACTGAAACACAAGAAGAAACATCTATCGACACACAACCTACATAATTGGTTAGGGAACCACCATACCCTGAAAGACTAATACTACAAAAATAAGTGGGACAACCTCAATTTAACCTCTTAGGAGAGTTAAAAAACCTCTATGTCAAAATTCCACTCCTACAGGCCCTTCATGATGTTCCTATCTATGCCAGAACCATTCGGGATCTGTGTACAAGAAAACCAGGAAGAAAACCTAGGGATCCTCCCACTATTCATGTCATAGGGAAATTATCTAAATTAATAATGGGTAAAACCCTCTTGGCCAAATACGATGATCCTGGGAATCCCATTGTCACCGTGCAGATTGGGAGCACACAGATACCCAATGTACTGGTAGATTTAGGTGCAATAATTAACGTCACGACCATTGAAACTGTAAGGAAACTCGGGCTCACTAATCTCAGGCCAACTCCTAACATTTTAGAACTTGCAGATAGATCCACTATTAAACCCGAGGGAATCTTGGAAGACCTCGTTATCTCAGTTGATTCATGGGAATATCTAGCTGACTTCTTGGTTTTACAACCCAAGTTGCATCTAGGAAGACACCCACTGATCCTGGGAATGCCCTGGTTAGCTATAGCTAATGCTTGCATCAACTGTCAGTTTGGGTCTATGACCATATCAGATGGAATCGAGATAAAAAACCTCACTCTCTACCCTCTAGCTCAACTAAGTCTTGAAGCTGAAACTCCATTATGGATGGAGCTAGAGGAAGAGGAGGGCGTTCAGGCACTGTTAAGGATAGGGAAGGCCTTGAATTTTAAAGATGGAACTGAAGACGATGCTATTAGCAATTTCATCAGTGAACCCACTTCTGTCAATAAACAAATTTATCAGATCCTAAATGGTGCTCTAGCTGAAGAAGAACAAGAAAATATCACAGAGGAGACATTAGTCAATGATACTCATATAGTTCCAGTGTCAAAAAAATCGAAAAGTGTTCTTGTCAAGATAGAGCTTGGAAAAACCCTGAATATCAACCCCAATCTTGCTCTGGATGAATAGGAGCGCCTAATCACTCTCTTAAAAAAAAATAAGGGGGAATTTTCCTGGGAGTACATAGACATGAAGGGCATCCCTTCTAATCTGTGCACCCACCACATTTATATCAAAAGTGACTCCCGGTCTATGTGTCAGCCCCAACGAAGGATGAACACCAATCTTAGGGACATCGTGAAGGAAGAAATTCAAAAAATCTTGGAAGAAGGATTTATATATCCCATCTCAGACATCAAGTGGGTGTCTCCACTCGTGATATTACCCAAGAAGAATGGTAGATGGAGAGTCTGTGTGGACTATAGAGAACTGAACAAGGTGACACAAAAAGATCACTTTCCCCTACCTTTCATCGACCAGGTACTTTAAACCTTATTTGGGAAGAAGTTATTCTCCTTTCTGGATGTGTTTAGCAGGTACAATCAAATCCAGATTGCTCCTGAAGACCAGGATAAAAATACCTTCACTTGTCCCTTGGGAACTTTTGCATATAGGGTGCTTCCCTTTGGCTTATGTAATGCGCCAGCCACATTTCAAAGAGCTGTGATTGGCATCTTTTCAATGATTGGTTAATGATAGTATGGAAATTTTCATGGATGATTTTACTCCTTATGGCAAGGTCTTTGAAGAAGCATTGAAAAATTTGAAAAAGGTTTTAACATGCTGTGATCAGACCCAACTATCTTTGAGCACTGAAAAGTGCCATATGATGATGAGTGAAGGGGTAGTGCTGGGGAATTTTATCTCTGCTGATGGAATCCAGGTAGATCCCTCTAAAATCAGGGTAATTGAAAATATACCCAGTCCTAGAACTCAGAAAGAGGTACGCAGTTTCTTAGGGCATGCTGGTTATTTCAGAAAATTTATCGAAATTTTTTTCTAAACTTGCTTCTCCTTTGTTTTCTTTGTTAATGAAGGATGTGCAATTTATTTGGAATGATGCATTCCAGACAATGTTTGTTAAAATTAAGGAGAAGCTGTCTACAACTCCCATCTTAAAGGGGCCTGATTGGGCCCTTCCTTCCCACATTTCTTCAGATGCCTTTGACACTGACATTGGAGCAGTATTATGGTCAAGCACCTTATGCAGTCTATTACATTAGAAAAAACTTGGCCCCTGCTGAACTTAATTATATTGTTACCGACAAGGAGTTTTTAGCCATTTTCTACTCTATTAACAAATTTAGACACTACATCACTGGATATCCCACCTTTGCGCACACTGACCACTCAACCATCAAGTATCTAATGAATAAACCTGTTACAAATGTTAGGGTAACTAGATGGCTGTTATTATTACAGGAATTTGATATTACTATTATAGACAGACTTGGAAAAGAAAATGTTGTCGCTGATTTCTTATCTCGTTTTACTAACAATGATGATAATCTTCCTATTGAGGATTCTTTTCCAGATGAAAACTTATTTGCACTTTCAGCTTATTCCCCTTGGTATGCAGATGTCACTAACTACTTTGCTGCAGGGAAGCTTCTGGCACATTTGTCAAAAAGAGAGAAGAGGAAAATCATTCAACAAAGTGCCAGGTATTATTGGATAGGTTGTCATCTCTTCTACACAAGCCTTGATCTTGAGATCAGAATATGTGTAAGAGAAGATGAAATCTTCCATATTCTGAAGGCCTTCCATGATGAGCCATGTGGGGGACATTTTGTAGATAGAAGGACAGGTCATAAGGTGCTGAGAATGGGATACTATTGGCTGACAATTTTCAGGGATGCAAAAAACTATGTCCAGTCTTGTGACAAATTCTAGAGGATGGGCCAACCTAACAGATTGGATCAAATGCCTCTTCAACCACAATTGGTGTTTGAACCTTCTGATAGATGGGCCTTATATTTTGTTGGCCCTATCAACCCTCATTCCAGGAAGAAAGCCTACATCTTGGTTTGTACTGAATACATGACGAAATGGGTAGAAGCTGTGGCTTTGGTGAAAGCCAATGACCAGGATGTAATCGATTTCCTATATGGTGAAATATTTACCCATTTTGGAGTACCCAAGGAAGTGGTTACAGATGGAGGACCTCAGTTTGTGTCACATAAATTTGAATCTTTTCTACATAAGTACCATATTCAACACTGGGTAGCTTCGCCATACCATCCCCAGGCCAATGGCCAGGTGGAAAGCACTAACAAAGTTATTGAAGCTATCCTTACCAAAATAGTCAGGAACCATCGTAGAGACTAGGCTGATAGACTTCCGAAAGCATTGTGGCCATATCGTCCTACTTGGTGCAATACTACAAGTTTCTCTCCTTATGACTTGGTGTATGGAAAAAGTGTTGTCTTCCCCATTGAATTCAAAATCAAGACCTTAAAGACAGCTATGGAGGTAAACTTAGATGTGACTAAAGCCCAGAGGATTAGATTGAATCAATTGAATGAACTTGATGAGAAACATTTAGCTGCTATGGATCAGACAGTATTAATTCAGCAACAGAGATCCAATTTCCACGATCGATTCATAAAAAAGAAAGTCTTCTGCAAAGGATACTAGGAATTATTATACGATTCAAGATTCAAAAGGGACTTCAAGCGTAATTTACGTACAATATGGTTGGTACCATACCTGGTAGACAAAGTATTTGACAATGTTACAATCCTCTTGGTTACCATTGATGAGAATCATGCACCATTATTTTCTAATGGTCACAGGTTGTGATTGTATCATAAGCCCATTTCAAAGGACTCATTCACTTCACAGATTGCAGCTAACCCAGAATACCAGTTAAACAATGGCAAGAATCTTTCTCTGCCCCTGTCAATCTTTAGACAATCGCTGTGATTCCTACACAAATTTTTGTACATAAATAAATCGATGTTTTTATTATTATTATTATTATTATTTTCCTTTGCGCTTGATCCATTTTTTTAAGAATATGTGCAGGGATGTACCTGAGGAGCAATGGTCATGATCGGGCCTAATGACCCTGGGCGTCCTTTTGTAACTTCCTACTTCAGAAGGAAACTCATTGAAGAAAAATAAACAATGAACAGTTAGTCGTAGCTGTGATTCCTATAAAAATTGCCTACTTTTTGTTTATTTGCAGCTGCAACACTGAAAAAAATTGCCCTTTTTTCATCCTACGCAACTGCAACACTATAAAACCTTATCTATTTTTCTGTTTATCTGCAGCTGCAACACCGTAAAAAAATTCCCTTTTTCTCATTTCGTGTAGCTGCAACACCGTAAAATAACGCCCTTTTTCCCATTCTGCGCAGCTGCAACACTGTCAACCTTTGCCTATTTTTCTGTCTACCTGCAGCTACAACACCGTAAAATAACGCCCTTTTTCCCATTCCACGCAGCTACAACACCGTAAAACCTTGCCTTTTTTTCTGTTTATCTGCAGCTGCTACACTGTAAAATAACGCCTTTTCCCATTCTATGCAGCTACAACTCTGTAACATATCGGCAAATTTTTCGTCCCGTGCAGCTGGGACTCCGTTTAAATTTTGCCCATTTTTACCTTTTTCGACAGTTGTGACTCCGTGTGAATTTCGTCTGTTTTTACCTTTTCCAGCAGCTATGACTCCGCCAAACTGGCTGATTTTTCTATGTCTCATGGCTACGACTCCCCCAATATTGGCATAACTTTTTACATTTTTGGTTCCCGACTCCTCCAGATTTGGCCAAAATTACTGCTGCCGGCAATTTCGACTTACTTCACATCATTCATTATGTTTTCAGCAGGATTGACAAGATGGTTTTGGTCCGCCGGGAGAAAATATCATGACAGGACGCCTACAATAATGTTTAAATTTAAATGGCTTCACTTCACACGCTTTATTATCCTCAAGGATCATGGTTCATAGCATATTTACAAAGGTATGGTTCTGATTATCTACTTGATTAAGCGTTAACTAGATTTGAGAGGATTAATCATGCCTTCCTTTTTACGCCCATTATTACACCCACATATCGTTAACTGTCCACTCGTACGAATTAATGGCCATTTAAGCTTATCTTATAACTGCCACCCTTTCCTAATTTGGGATAAATTTTACCAAAAATTCCATGCTCTTAACTTTTTGAATTTACCCAACTACACTCTCAGCTGTTCATGCATACTTTATGCTTCAACCTCCATTGTCAGGACCCGCAATTTATTGGGATGATAGAGAGATCAAAAGGAAAATGAATATGGGTATCCTAGCTCAGTACGAACCTCCAAATATGCGAGAACTGAGAATAAATGTTGAATTTTTTGCTATTTTTCAAGCTGCGGGATGGATTGAATTCTTCCAACGCCTAGATGGGTTCCATCAAGAGACAACTCTACAATTCACTTTAAATCTTATAGAAACCCACTTAGAGGTTAGGGGGTTACATATAGAAGTCTCTGAAGTGATAGTGGCTGAAGTCACCGCACTTCCTTAGGTGGGAAGAGCCTGGTTTGGTCGATGAACCCCCAATGCTGTTGTAGTACAAGATTTTCTGATAGAGGGGGAACAAATTCGTCAGTCAAGGTGAGGGATAGCATTACAATCATTACCTCAGCCATGGGATCAAGTAGCAATCTTCCTTAAAAAGTATATCACCTGTGAAGGTAGGTATTAGACTGTTTATTATTCTGAATTTCCTTTACTGTCTCATCTATGCCATAGGGATTTACTAAATATTCCATTTTATCTATTTAAATACCTACACCATATGTCGGGGTTTGTTAGAAAAACCAAGCATCCAAACTCCCCCCTTACCCATCATGGCCTAATCAAATTAATAATCTTAAGGGCCTTAGCTCAAAGGAACCAAACATGGGAGAAATTTACAGGTCAAACTCAAATAAACCAGGAACCCGCCCTTTTGACTGGTGTTCTAATAGAAGAAGAAGTGGAAGTACCTGTACTCTTGGGGGTTGTTCAAACCTAAGAGGAACATGCAAATGTATAGTTGGGAGAATATGAGGAGCAACAGGAGGACCGGAGTCCCTTCAATTTAGTTGGGGGGGGGAGATGAGACTGGATCAGATGACCAAGTAGGGGAGAAAAATGTAAAAGAAAACCCTGTGGAATGATTAAATAATGTGGGAGATCTAACAGTAGAGGCTGAAGCTGGAGCAACATTGGATGCTAAGACAGCTGAAGTCAAGGATGTCAAAGCCACAATAACAGAAGAGAATGTAGAGGTATTTACCATTGAATCTTCCCTTGAATGGGGAGGGTGACTTTGATTGAAGAAGAAAAAGAGGATGTTGAGATAGGAGACATCCCTTCCACATCAATTGCAAATTTGTAGATTCCTGCACCACAAAAGAAAAGAAGAAGATCAAAAGAGGAGGCGTAGACACCACTACTGATAAGAAGAAAAAGAACCAGGTTAGTTACAATAGCTGAAACAACATGGGTAAGATGGGAAAACCTAGAAGCACATATTGAATTCCCCATTTTGAGACCCAAAGCAAATGATGCCCCATAGGAACCGGTTGTAGAGGAGCCTCAAATCGAGGGACTTTTGCATGAAAATGGTCTACTGAAGGAAGAAGTATAGATGCTTCATAGAGAACTAGAAAATTGGAAAGAGGCATGTAGGAAGTAGGTAGAAAGGAAGCTACACACACTAGTTGAAGTTGTTAACTGATTAGAAGGATCACCTCCTGCTGAGGATGGTGAGGAGGAAGAGAGAGTAGTCTTCCCTGTGTGTGGGGCAATATTTAAATCAGTTAGGATACAAAGTCATAGTTCATGCCTTTGTGAAACAACAACCCGTACCACCAGCTGTGGAAGAACAAGGACAAGAAGCACCTAAGGTGGAAGTGAGGGATGCAGAAGAAATGGAAATAGAAATGATCCCTGGTACAGAAAAGGGGGAAAATGAACAATTACAGTCACAACCAACAGAATAAATAGAAGTTCTCCTGTGACAATCTGATTGCAAGGACAGTGAAGCTCCCCAAGAGAAACCTCAAAAAATGGAAGCAGTAGATAAAAAGGGTGCTAATACACAAGAACCAACATCCCCAAACATTCTTGTTCAAGTTGCCACCCAAATTCGGGAAGATGAACCAGAGACTGAAAATATTCCTAATTTTAACGAAGAAGTCTATGCTATGACTTTTGAACTATCTCAAGGCACAAAATTAATAGAGATGGAACCTCAGTAGTAGGATAATGATGAAGTTTACTAGGATGTTGTCACACAAGAACCAACATCCCCAGAAATTTCTATTGAAATTCTCATGCAGCAAGAAGAAATCAATCCCAAGGTGGACATAATTCTTGATTTGGATTTAGGAGAGGATGAACAAATGTAATCACAGTCCTTAGGGGACACTAAAATTCTCAAAGAACAACTCCATATTGTAGAGGACATGGAAATAACTCAAGAAAAACCCCAACAACATGAATAAATAGAAGGGCAGGGCTCTGATACACAAGAACCAATAGCCTTGCATCTCCCGGTCAAAGATGCAGTTGACAATCAGGTAGATGTGGAGATTGAAATTCAGGAAGAGGTTGTCACACAAGAACCAACACCTTCACAATTGGCTGCTGAGTTTGCTGTAGGAGAACTCTAAGGAGAGGATGCTGTTACACAAGAACCAACATCCCCATAAGTTGTTTCAGAGGCACCTATACCAATTGAGGCTACTGTGGGAGAACTCTAAGGAGAGGATGTTGTTACACAAGAACCAACATCCCCAGAAGTTGTTTTAGAGGCACTTATACCAGTTGAAGTTGCTGTGGGAGAAATTCAAAGAGGGGATACTGTTACATAAGAAATAGCATCCCCAGAAGTTATTGTAGGAGTACCCATATAGGAAGTGCAGAATGTTCAAGCTAAAGCATCAGGTGGCCAGGTATGGACTCAAATTTCACAAAATTTTATCAATATGGATTTTGATAATGAAGATCATGCTGAAGATGAAGGGATCTAGAGGTTTACCCAATATGTCTCACTCCTAAGAATAGAAGTGAGGAAGTGGAAGAGTCAGGTGGAGAGGTATCAAGAAGGAATGGTTCCCCTTGCTGAACATAGGAAGACCATCAGGGAATTGAAGGAAAGATGGGCATAAGAACTAATGTTCCAGAAATTTCACTGGGAAGAGATACAAAAAGAGCTGAAGGAGCTGAAAAAGTTCAAATCCATGCAGGTGGTCAAAAAAGATCAGTTGTACACTCTCTCCCAGGAACTGTTAGGTATCAGAGCACCATCTTCCTCTTACCTTGTGTTTTTATTTCAACAGTTCATTTGGTTTAAAATAAAGGCTGTAAAAGAAGGGAGACCTTATGCCTCAGCTAATTTTTGGAAACATTTATGGAAAGTGATTTTGTTGAGCATAACTTTCTTTGTGAGCTTTATTTACATGAGTTGGCTTGTCCCTTGGACTGCCATTTGAATCCTACCCCTTTCTTAGGTGATGTTCAGCTGAGAAATTTTGCCTCCTTTGTTATCAATCATGCTCAGTGGGAAATATCCTTCCAAACTTTTTATCATAATGAGTCCCACTCTAACCTTTGGGTTCTAAGTGAACCTCAAACCCCTCGTCTTCTCCTTGATCATCAGCATCGTTAGCTCACATGTCCCATCCAAACTCAATAGATGATGGAACTTCAAGAAAGGGTTATCTCTACCCATGTCAGCCAAATTTCCAAGCATTAGCAATTGTCTTTGGAAGGTAGCCATCATAAATGGTAGGTTGCCTCTTCAACCTTGAGAAATAGAGATCCCTAATGTTAGAAGAATTTTAAACATGCACTTTCCAGGGTTGAGGGATATGTGGGATGCATGAAGGAATGTGGAGTTAATTCACTGGGACTCAAATTCAAATTCCCTCTCATATGGTGGCCAACAAAACCATACAGGGAATACTTCTCATTGGCAAAGGCAGAAGAGAAGAAGTGTTGGAGATATTGGGTTGTCTATAATGGATTTTTGGAAAAACAGGGAACACCTGAACTCCCATATAACTTTTCCTCTCTCCATGAATGAAGTACAATGCTAGATTCAGATTCAGACTAATGGAGGTTGTTGCATAGGGACATGCAACATGACAGTTGGGGCGAGATGTTGGGCCCAGAAATGACCCCTTTTTGACCACATTTACCTACCCCTTTTTGCCTTATCTTACTCCATTATATGCACCAAACAGAGGTTTTCCTTCACTTGATCCCTCGATCCATAAAGATATGGTTAATTATTGTCTTATCCTATTAATACTTATGATTGTTGTAATCAGGGCTCTATATCTTGGATTATGCTAACATATGGTGATTTTATAAAGATAATTCGAGATGTAAAGAATACAGGTGTAGCAGGATGAACGAGTCAAGAGAGAGATGGAAATTCATTGTTGAGTTTTTCTCCACCTATTCCATCTTTGTACAAAGGATACAGTCAAAGGTTACTATTCCATGCAAGCTATACAAGGGTGGTTGCAACAAACTCGGATGCAACAACGTGCCACTGCTCGAGGGTAGCTGTAATCGACGAAGCATCTTCTAGATTGATCCTGTTATATCACTGCTGGCTCGAGTAACAACCTTCCTATATTTTCTTGTTCTATCTTTCCCATAGCTATAACAGCATATTGTAAATGGGGCAGCCTGAAGATCAGAGATCTTCATGGCTTCCTGATATCAGTGGGTAGAAGTTACAATTGTGAATGTATAAATATTGGAAACTATTCCGAGCAAAGGGTTGGAAATTAATTGATCTTATTGTATAAGCTGTAACAGAGACTATATCTTTATTTCATCATTTAATACAAGGATCAAGATTCTTCTAATCTCGGTTTTTAACTTGTGTTAATTTCCGGTGTCTTTGTTCGAAGGTTGGGCCCGCCTTCCTACAGAGATTGCTAAGTTAATTAGGTATTTATCCCTCTGTCATGTGGTGTGGATGTTATAGTAGATTCATTCCTTTATAACAGCTGCAACAATAATGATTTATTGTGTGTTCCTTCAATTGATCAGTAGTTGCATTCCCTGTGAGCTGCATCAGAGTGGTGTGACAATCAACTGTGTAGACTAATTTTCTTTATGCAATTGTGTGATAGCTGTAACAGCCGATCTCATCCCTAGCTTCTTTCAATTGATGTCTTTCTTGAGTTTTGTTAATTAATTCCATTTGAAGTTATAATTGTTGAAGTTCAATTTCTGCATTTCTGAATTCTAGATCAAGTTGGATTGAGATAGTTATAATGGATCTTCAGATGGCTTGGTAATTTAGGATTTAACTTTCTACAAAAGTAAATCTAGATGTTTATTTTTTGAATCTCTTATTTCCAGATTAATCATTGTAAGAAGTTATTTATGGTTTTTAATTCTTAAGAAGGTAAATTAGACTAAGTTGATCATGGGATGAGTTGGTTTGAACAGGAAGGTAGGATAATTCATTTACAGTATCATCTACTTAGTGTTTAAGCATATACAGTGCACATTATCTTTGAAATAAATGAATTCCCTAGGTTGACAATTTATATTGAACACTCTGTATGTTAGCTTTAATTAAATTGCATATAGGGTGCCCAAAAAAGAATAGCTAGATGGATTGGTGGACGCCATCAATAAGGAATCAAGACTAGGAAGAGAGAAAAGAAAGGAACAAATAAAAAAATTAAAGATAGAAAAAACTGAATTTCTAACAAGATGTCAAAATTTGGCAAGACAAGTCATCCGAGTACCGGAATGGGTTGACACCGAAAGACCATTGGATAAATCATACCAACTGTTTGAAAGTGTTGTGTCGAGTTTTCAGACATAGTTACAGGAAAAGAAAGAAGAACAGGCAGAAGAAACCTCTGTATTACTGAGAAATCCATATATGACATTCTCAACAGTTCATAACTTACTAAAGGAGCATATCATAGAATCCATTGCCATAGAATAACTCTGAAGAAGTATTGAGGAATTGGTTCACCTATTATGGCCAAGTGTTTTAGCAGGTGCAGGATACTCGTGAGCTCATTAGTTCACTGCAGGACCGATGAGGGAGCACAAAAGCAATGGAGAAGACAATTCAGGACCAACTTGTGTTAGATATGGAAAGAACTGGACAAATTAGAGAAATAAGAACACCAATAGATCAACCGAGCAAACCCCAAATTATTCATCCTTGACAAGATTCGTCCTCATATGAAAAGACTACTTGGAACTGCCGACGAAAAATCACAACTTTTAGGACCCGACATGAGCACCATTATTGACTTGAACATACAACAAAAAATGGTGAACTTATCAAGTCTCACAACTCTGACTATAGATGTTGGAGGATACTTTCCTGGGGGAGATGTTAGAGGAGCTAGTCGATTAAGCCGACTAGACTCATTAGTTGACTAATTATAGATTAGGTCGACCTCATAGGTCGTGTAGGTTGGTTGAACCGACATGTAGTTACTATAATTATTTTGTAAATGTATATATAGGCTGTTGAGCCACATAGATACTTGGTTTGGTTTATTGTATGAACCCACATGTGTATTGAGTAATATAATCTGTCATTATGTCTACCATTCTTGTCTCTTGCATCTATTATGGTTATATGATTCTTTATGTGTATTACTGGTAACCTTGCAATCTGATTGATTACAACATTGGTTTCATTGTCGGTGATACATATACGGATGAAATGACTATGATTGGATTATTTTAGAGAAAGATATTAAGAACCGGCAGGAATGTGAGACTGTGAATTATTTGCAGAATTATGCTAGAAGAAACATACTGACTATTTCACAAGCCAAGGAGAAGTTATTCTCTGAAACACATGAGAATTTTGTCGAGTACATACCTCAGTATTTAAAGAAGCTACTGGATGAATCAACCAATAGAAACTAAATACCAAGAGTTACTCCAGAAATTAACAAGGGGAGGCCATACAAATTTGTCAGAGTGTCTTGAAAGAATCGTCGACAAGTTTAGTGAGGAAAGAGAAGTAGATGAAAGAGTCTCTGTAGATAGTATCAAAGAGAGATTCTACAACACCCTAACCGAGCAGTTCTTGTGCTCGTTGTCGACACTTTTGTTCAAATTCTTGATCGACAAGGGTGTGGTCCATATTGTTGAACCTCAACCATTACCGATAGAACAACCATCAAAGACAAACTGGGTGGAAAAAAAAAGGCGTGGGAAAAATTTGTCGAAGAAAGTGAGTGGGAGTACTTTCTAAGAAAATAAACAGTTCCACCTGGGCTTACTAAAGAGTTTGGGTTGACTATGGGGGGGTAGATGGTCATGTTTTGGAGTAGAGCAGAGGAATTCTAGCCAACTTGTGAAGACACCACTACCAGCGATGAAAATTTGGACAAAAAAGGAGATCATCCGAACAGTTACTCAAAAATTCACTCTGGATATCCAGAAGATAGAATGAGAAAAGAGGAGAAAAAGAAGGGAAGAGATTAGAGATCAGAGTGATATAACAAGAAGAGATTTTGCCAGAATTCTGCCAGAGTGATCTCTAGAGGAGAATGACGAACATAGTGATATAACAAGAAGAGATTCTGCCAAATTCGAGTCATGATCGACAAGAAGAAGGAGTTGATGAAGAAGTGTCACCAATGGAAGAATATTTGTGGATAGAGTGTGGTTAATCTCTCCAAGTTGATGTACCCCAAAACATCACACCTCATTCTCTATTAAATTCTAACAAGAGTGCTTGAGTGCAAGACATTATTTATAAATATTTGGGACTACGATTTGGCGAGTTAGGTGTATGGAGTTGAATAGACGAAGAAGGAAATGATGTTGACCATCTTGTAATTCAACGACCAAGGGAAGGGAATTGGGTCACCTTTCAACCATTTTCATCTAACCGAAGTATTCATCTACTCTACTCGGAACATGAAGGAGCACCCCACTAGACAATCACAGCTTCAGGTAACACACTATACTAGTTGGATCCATAAGAGAGGATACCCCAGCATCAACAATCTACATGGGTATCATCAGAAGGAGTCGACATAAATCGACTTCTTGAGAAAAGAATACCGACTACTACAGATAAAACTTCTGACATAAATGAAAGTTTTGTCGAGACTAGCTATGACGAAAAAAGAGTCACAAGAATTAAACCACCACCACCACCACCACCACCACCAAACCCTCCCCATCCTAGAGGAGATATTGACGCCAGAGATATGGTGCATGTGTCTGCACACATACCCCTCTATGAGGGAAATTAAGATCCCATACGACATTGGTTCATCTATGAGTCGACCTGGGAAGCAACCGTTGTTACAAATAAATATCTACAGATGACGTAGTTTGTCGGTGCTCTACGAAAGCGAGCACTTACGTGGTACATGGCGTACATAAAAAATATGCTGAATTATAGTAATGCACAAATTAAAAAACAATTCATGTCATTTTTCAAGACTCCAGATGCAAAGCATTTGGCAGCAAAGAAACTAAAGACTACAGTCTAGAAATTGACATAAACAGTTCGAGAGTACGACAAAAGATTTAAAGACCTACTCATCCAATTGGACTATAATATAAATGAAAAATTGTTTATCCAATGGTTTGTTGCAGGACTTCTACAAAATATCTGAATGCATATCAGATTGGAAAAATTTAATACCTATGAAGATGCATTAACAAAGGCTTTGCAAGTAGAAATGGACGAGGACTATGTGTTGAACCCTATTGAGAGCCGTATTGAAGAGCAACTGGAGTTAATGTAGAAGTCGATACAATATTTAAACATCAAGGGCCATGAAGTATGGTGTATGAAATGCTCAACGACTGAGCACACAAAAGATAATTGCCGACAAGATGTGCGATTCATTCAGTCAAAATGATTTTACGACATAATTTTCCAGGAGCATGGTCTACAGGTGACAAAATATTCTTCATATGACATGAAGAATGAAAAATATTATTGGTGTGCAATATACGAGGTCAAAAGTCATGCAACAGCCGTCTGCCACCTAAATTTGAAGAACTGACAGAATTACCATGTGGTTTACCAGACAAACTCTATTGCATAGAATAATAATGATAATACTCCAAGGAACAACAATGACCAGAACGAACAGAATAATCAAAGATATGACAGTCGAAGGTATGAGCATCAGTATGATAACAATTGTCATGGAGGATATTCAGGTCGAGGCCAATTCTTTGGGAATCGAGAAAATATACCACAATGACCGATCTAGTGTTATACATGATTAAATGAAGGGCATCGACACACTGAGTGTCCATACCGACCTTAAGTTTTGTACCAATTGTGGTGTTGGAAATCACTCTTTAGAGGATTGCCCCACCATGCTCGAAAAAATCAATAAAAAGAAAAATGTTAAAGTCTTTTCGAGTGTCCAAAAATGTGATGTTATTCACACTAAGAACTTGCAAATTGTTACTAGGAAAGGTACTAAAATCGATAATGAGAATCCCAAAATAAGAAAAATAAAGAATAAATATGATTATCCTAATCCCGTCATACAAAATAAATTATATAATGGCGCGTCGAACATATTTCAAGACTTAGTTGTACAAGAAGTAAATGATGATACCTGACATAAAATGTCTCAAGAATTAATTAAGTTAATACATAATGATAATTCAGTTGCAAAATTAATCGACTTATTGTACAATATTAAGAACAAATATGGTATTGACAAATAAGCTAAAAGCATATGTAGTTTGAACCAAAAATATAAAAGTGATGCTGACCCTCTAGTTGACCTAGAAATTGAAGGTTACCATATCCAACAAGTCATTCTTGACTTCGGATCACACGTAAACATCATGACCAAGGATACATGGGAGCAATTGGGAAAACCTAGACTTAACAAATCAGGCATATATTTGAAACTATCCGATCAAGGACAAATTGAACCCATTGGTGTCTGGAGGAATGTCGATACAACTATAAAAGGTATTACTACAAAAGTCGAATTCAAAATTATTAACCCTAAGGAAGGATCCAACTCCTTTCCAACCTTAGTAGGCCGACCATGGGGTCTAAAGATGAAGGCAATGATTTCACTAGACAAAGAAAGGATAAAACTTAAAGGAAATGGGAAGAAAGTGATTGTTCCTATTCACCCATCACAAGGTGAACCATGGAAATAGCCTATAGACGAAGAAGTCGATGTTCAACAACTATGAAAAATAAAAAATAATGAGGACTATGCCAAACCAAATATATATGGAGAACTTCACTTAGGAAACCCAAATTCGTAGGTTATAACTCATATGCATAAATATATGATTGGGAAATGGAAAAACATGAACTACAAGAAATGGAATGTTGGACCATTCAATCCATTCCGAAAAAACAAACACATCAATGCTTTTTTGTGTCTATAATACAGAAAATATTTGAAAGAAATGTTAGGGAACATCCATCCCTTGTACCAACAAAAACATAAAATAGAACGTCATTTAGGTATAAAGAGTGGGAATCACCAATCATTCATGTTGAACAAGTATCCAAAAATATAGGTGAACACAACCGACTTCAAATTCTAGTCAAAACATTTATGGGACAAGTTGCTCTGTGGTGGGATACTCACTAGTTGAGACTACAATCATGGTCAACAACTTCAACGTATTTTGTTGAAATATTTGGAGGAAAGAAACTAACAAATAAAGCACAAATACCAGTCTTTACACAAAGTTAGGATCCTGAAAAACACATCATTACATGTGGAAAAGAGTGGAAAAGACTTGGATATAAATATGAATGACTATGGCCTCACCTATTCCCATCAACACTAGATGACCTACTAAACAAAGGGTACAAAATGGAGGAAGCACGAGGTGAAACATTCTTATGGAATGAACTTAAAGAAAATTTCATCAAGGAATTCAAGTTTATACTTGAAGATGTCCAACTACTCGAAGCCACAAAGAAAATAAAAATATTTCTAAAACCAACTGATAATAACAGTTCGAAAGAAACTCACGACCGACTGAAAGTCTCATCTCATAATATTCAGTCAAACAAAGTACCACAGTTGATAAGAATTTGACTAGAAACCAAACATTCAAGGTGAAACAAATCTCAATGGAAAAATAACCATCCTAAAACAATGAGACCAGTTAAAACAATACTAAAAGTTGAATTGACAGGAAAATAAGAACTTAAGCGGATGCCAGTAGAAGACTTCCCAGCAACATTTCATAATTCAAAGAAGGATGTCGAAAAATTAATGAAATCAAGGCGCTAGAATAGATGGACACAAAAATTAAAACAAAAGAAGTCGACATCTCTAACGATGATAGACGTAAACTTTCAAAAATCACAGAATATTGGAATGAGGAGCAGGAAATAGAAATATTTAACTTGCTAAAAGAAATGGGAGAAATGAAGATCGACATAAAACCCGACGTAAGACCCATAAAAAAATGACCATATAAACTAACCCATAAATATAAATAGGTAGTGAAGAAAGAAATTGACAATATGTTAGTGGCCGGAATTATATACCCTATGGACGAGTTAGAATGGGAAAGCCCAATGTTGTGCAGGTGAAGAAGCATGACCTGACAAGATTAAGAATATGTGTATATTTTCGCTAAGTCAGTCTTACAAACCCATTTTCGACTCCTTTCATGGACAAAATTATCAATGAATTTCTAGGGAATGACTGTTACTCATTTACAAATGGTTTCTCAATTTATGATCAAGTACCGATTGCTGAGGAAGACTAAAAGAAAACAACGTTCGTGTGCGAATTTGCCTCATTTTCTTACAAATTCATGCCATTTAGTCTGAAAAATGCACTAGCTGTATTATCAAGAATAGTGGTAAAAGGATTCCAAGAATATATCTACAAAACAATGGTTGTGTATTTCGACGACTGGACAATTTACTCTATGCTAAAAGATCACTGCAAATGGCTAAGATTAATGTTAAAAAGGTGCCAAAAAATTCAGTTGTCCCTTAATATAAAGAAATGTATTTTTGTAACTCCTATAGGAATTCTTCTCGAACACATTGAATGCAAAGAGGGTATCAAGGCCGAATTCTCTAAAATCAAAATCATTCTTGACTTAAAACCACCAGTTAACCCAAAACAAGTCAGAATTCTACTAGAATATATAGGGTACTATAGAAAATTTATTCAACACTATTCGGACATGAAATATCCCCTAGAAGAATTACTAAAAGATAATCAAGAATATGAATGTACTGACGAATGTGATCCATCATTTGACATTTTAAAGAAAAAACTAGTCGAAGCACCTATTCTTTGATTTCTGAATTAGTCAAAAAATTTCCATGTGCACATCGACGCATTGGGCATAGAAATCAGTGCCATATTGATGCAACCAGGAGATGAAGGAATGGATTATTCAATTGTATACAGTAGCAAAAAATTAAATAAAGTTGAATGTAATTACTCGATGACAGAAAGGGAAGCACCAGGAATGGTCTTTGCACTTCAAAATATAGACACTACTTGTTAGATAACCCCTTTTGTATTTTACAATGATCACCAAGCATTAAAATAATTAGTTAATAAACCTTTACATCATGGTAGAATCTGTCATTGGTTATTATTATTTCAAGAATTTGAGTTTGAAGTCATAGTTTGACCGGGAAAAGCAAATGTTGGACTCGACCACCTGTTGAGAATCGACACATGGGGAAGAACATACTGGAGTTGAACATGACCTACCAGATGGAAATCTATTTATAATAGAAGTTGTACCTTCCGAACTAGAAGTAAAATCCCAATTCTTAGAAAATGGACAAGCACCCGAAGGAATGAGTGACAAAAAGAAGAAAAATTTAGCAATGAAAGCTGCACCTTATAGCATAATAAATGGGTTCCTCTATAAAGTTGGTTTAGATGAGGTACTCTATTGATGCGTTTTGGATGATGAAAGAGAAAGTATAATGCATGAAGCACATTATGGCCTAGCTAGAAGACATTTTTAGTCTGACACGACTGCTAAGAAAATTCAATAGTCGGGATTATGGTGGCTGACATTATACCGTGATTATCAAAAATTTGTCAGTAAATGCGACCGTTTCCAACGATTAAATCGACCTCTACCAAGTACAGATATGCCTTTAATATCAGTAAACCCAAGTTTAACATTTGAAATTTGGGCGATTGAATTTATAGGACCATTTCCAATACATGATAAAAGGACCAGAGCACACTATATTATAACAACAATCAATTACGTTACTAAGTGGGCAGAAGCAGAACCTATCGAAACCTACTCTAGTGAAGTAGCCGTGAAATTTATATATGAAAATATTATTACCAGATTCGGGTGTCCACTGACCTTGATCAACGATTAGGGGTCACACTTTATAAAAAAATTAATTGCAGCTTTGACAGACCATTTTAAAATCAAACATAGAAGGAGCACAACCTACCATCCTTAATCCAATGGTACAATAGAAGCGTTTAACAAAACTTTGATGAAATTTTTAACCAAAATATGCAATACAAACAAACATGATTGGGATGAGAAAATCCTACTGTCCCATAGGCATACAGAACACACACAAATGATCGACATATCAAACACCATTTAGAATTGTTTATGGGAAAGAAGCAGTCGTTTCGTTGCACTTTCAACAACAAACACCAATAGATGCTGACATATTACACATTGATGTCGAAGAGGCTAGGAAAGAAAAATAATACAATTTTCTAAACTAGAAGAACACCGACTGATCACAATACAACACCAAGAGATCCAAAAACAACAATAGAAAGATTGACATGATCGAAATATTAGGAATGAAATCTTGTCAGTAGGATACCTTGCGTTGTTGTATAAGAGTCGAGTAAAAGGAAAACTGAAAAAACTACATATAGAGTGGACGGGACTATATATTGTCGAAGAAATCAATGCTAACAGATCAATTCGACCGAAAACGTTAAAAGGCAGTGTATTTCAGAAACTTATTAATGGATCCTGACTAAAATGCTAAAAAAGTGGTTATATAACTGATGATAAAAATTGAAAAAAAAAAAAAAAACTATAAAAACCTTAAAAAAAAAGTCAACAAAGAAAAAAATACAACAAAACAAAATGACAGGACCTTGGATGAACTCCCAGGAAGGAAGTAGTGGATTACCATTCGAAATAAATAACCATTGACAACATAACCATCAACACGATGAATACTTCCCATTCCACTGAAATTTCCACAACCATCACATATATCGACATAAATATGGCTCAACGGTCCAATCAAGTCATCATTATCATCAATAGAAGGAGCGCCAAAACTAGTGCGCATTAAACATACACTCTATAGAGCACCATTCATAGTCAAATTCACCATTAATATATTCATCTACCAGATCCCTTCCCGCTCCACCTATAAATACCACACCAGATGAAGACCACACACCATTCCACAGAGAGCTAAAAATATAGAGCTATCAAATCCCTGAGACCAAGATACATGTGCGCGAACCAGATCATTTTACTGACACGATGGCACCTAAAAAGACAAGATCTGCAACAAACAAAATGAAAGAGGTAGAAATAACCACAACTCCGCTGGTACAAAGACTGGATAACATTCACAAATAAAAAGTTATAGAAACATCATGGGAAAGATTGTGGAAAGAAATCAAGAAATGGGCATACAAAGATAACAAAATGATGCAGGAATCTCAAAACTTGAGTGCCAACACCATCCTAAGTTACCTGAATTCACCTCTCATGACAGGTTTTGCAGGAACAAAGGAAATCATAGCACAGTTCATTGTTAGCCGGTAGGACAATGGAAAATTTTATTTCGACAAACCCGTCGAGATATCAGGCGACATAATTTACAGGCTTACCAGGCTGTCAAACAAAGGTGAATCAGTCCTTGTAAAATCAAATAGAGGTCTAGTTGAGAATCTAACAGGAACACCAGCAAGGAAGAAATAAAGAGGACTAGTAATTAGTTAAATCCAATATACCACACCCAAAAATAATGGTGAAAATTGTCTCTGCAGGCCTAACAACCATAGGGCGCAGTTGCGACTTAAAGCTCAACATGTTGGAAGCTATTGTGAATGTAGAATAAATAGAGAAAACTTACTGTTGGGCACTGTACCTATCAGATCTTATTAAAAAAATAGGTGCAAAATGTTAAGAGGAAGGCACACCAATCAGATTCCCATCCTTAATCATATGGATTTCAATGTACTACATTCAACTTGTCGAAGATCTAGAATTTGATGAGCCAAACAGAATCGGTATGTGGAATTTTAAACCTTTTTCAAAGGCTAGGAATCATTAGGAATTACAGCGAGCCAAGGTCTGGTTGGATACTTTGTTCCAAAACTTAAAAATAAAAATGGCTAGATGGATGGTACCATAGAATATTCGAAGGTTTTTGCTATCGTCTGCACACATTCAATTAGAATTAGACCACACTACAGTATGGTACATGTAGGGGGTCACAGGAAAGGATGAAACTCTTGAATTTTACCCATCATTCAAGGACATATTTGTAGAGCTAACTAAACAATATAACAACAAGTTAGGCATACTACCAATCACAAAGAAGGTCGATCAACTGATTGTCGAGCCTTTGACTGGCCAAGAAACATAAGAGGACTATGCAGTACATCTTCATATCAATACTTTTACCCTGGAGGATACTCCGATAGAAGAGGTAAACACTCTACAAGTTTCTATAATACCACCGACAAAACAATAGGAGGAGGAAGCAGTACAAATAGACGAAGAAACCCAGCCCGATAACCTACCTCTAGAGTATGCAATGACAAAATAAAACATTGGTCAGCTAGCTGCCGAATAATCTAAATATTGGTAGAAGATGAGGACTCTGGTTAAAGGAAAGGGGAAGCATAGACTGTTACTTCCAGACCAGTTAGATGATAAAGATGAACTACATACTAGCGCTGCGCAAATCTTAGAGGATGCTGCTAAAAGTAAAATAACAGCCGAGGAATGTTGATGTATTTGTAACTTTGGAATGTATTCACTTGTATATATTATGTATTGTACCCTGATGTTTATTCCAGGAAGTTTCTGTAATGTATTTGAGTCATGTCATGCCCCGATGTTCCTATTGGGAGATTCAATAATGTAAACAAGTCATGTAAATTCATTGTGGGTAACCCTCCTATTGATCAAGGGTTAAAGTCCCCGCAGTTGTGGGGCCATAGGGTTATTAGACTCTCCTAGAGAAGTTGACCCTAGTGAGTTATTGTCAAGTCAGGAATTAGTATAAATATAGAGTGAGCCTCTCTATTTATCACACATTCACTCACACTCAGTTGTAGCGCATAACTGAGAGAGAAGAAGTTGCTGGGAAAAGAGAGAGAGAGACTATTGTTGTCGAGAGATCATCTTACTATTTTTGTGGTTTTTTATTTTGGTGTTGATTCTATCTTTGAGGAAGTTGCAGGGTTTTCTCCTTTATGGTTTCCCCAAAGAAAAACTTTCTGTTCATTGTCTCTTATGTTTGATTGCTGTGCTTATTATTCTCTCAGTTAAATATCATAAGAAAATGCTATCTTGAATGATAAAAATCTAACATGGTATCAAAGCTAACCTGAGAAGAAGACACTATCCAACTGTGAAAACTAGGGATTCCTACTTTTTGGATCTCTCTCCACAGATTTTCAGCAAAAGAATGTTGGGATAACTCTCCTCTCCAGGGCGCATCTTTCTGTCGAAGCAAAATCTGATTTTGAGCATTTTCAGTTTTTGACTCGACACTACTGTCGAAAATTAGGGCTTTCCATAGAAGTGGAATTTTTGAGTGAGCCTAGGCCTAGATTTATCTCCTCAAAATTGAAGTTTATAGATCAAGATCAAATTTTTTGGTTGGGTAGAACTCTGAGAAAGTCAAACCCTAATCTGCTCCTGAACAAGCTCCGCAAAAATTCAGCTCCAGATCCAGTTCTGACATCTTGACCTGGTAATATCTAAATCTTTTGCATTTCCATTTGAGGTTCTCTATTAATATGTCTCATGATACCAATCTTGATGAAAATCTTGAGGGAGATGATAACTTCCAAGCCTGGAAGTATAGGATCTCCCTGGTCCTAGAAGAAAATGAGTTGGACTCTTACATCAATGAAGAGGTTCCAGTTCCAGAGAGAGATGAGGCTAAGGCCTTACACAAGAATAATTTGGTCATGGTTGAGAGGATTATTTCTGATTCAATCAAGGATCACCTCATACCACAGGTGTACTCCTTAAAGACACCTAAAGCTATGTTTGATTCCCTGACCAAACTATTTGAAGGAAAGAACATAAACCAAAAGATGAATCTGAGAAACCAATTAAAGAATGTAAAGATACAAAATGTGGAAACCATCCAGTCTTACTTTACAGGGGTCTCTCAGATCAAGGAACAAATTGAAGTGGTGGATGAAGAAGTAGAGAATGCAGAAATTGTGATGACCACCTTGAATGGTCTCCCTAGGACATGGGACTCTTTCATTCAAGGGATCTGTGCCAGAAAGAAGCTAGTCAAGTTTAGTAGACTATGGGAGGTATTCTCACAAGAAGAAGCTTGGATAGTAGCTCGAGAATAAAATATGGGAAGTGAAGATCAAGCTCTCACATTACACTCCAAGAAAAGCAGGACAGATCATCACAAAGGTAAGCATTCTCATCCTAATAAATTTAACAAGAATCGACCCAGATTCAGATGCTTCACATGTGATGAAAGAGGACACTATGCTAGAGACTGTCCTAAGAACAAAAGTGACTCTCACAAGAAAAAGGGAAACAATAAAAGACATCATGCTCACACTGCAGAGGATGATGAACATCCCAAGAAAATAATCAAACATGAAAGTGATGATTCTTCAAGCGATGAAGAATATGTTATGATTTCTTCCCTCACGGGAACTGTCTCACATGGAAGCAATGATTGGATTATAGACATTAGTGCTTCCAAACACATGACGGGATTTAAGTAATGTTTTGTGAATCTATCAAAACACGAATCACCCCACAAGGTGAAACTTGGAGATGACTACTAGTATCCAATAAAAGGTAGTGGGGAATCCTCCTATAAGCTAGACTCTGGAAAGTCTATGAAGATGAAGGATTCTTGTTTGTACTAGGACTAAAGAAGAACCTCCTCTCCATATCTGCATTAGATGCAAAATACATGAGGGTTGCATTTGTAGATGGCCAAGTTATCATGTGTCCAAAGGGAAAGACTATTGATGATGTAGTAGTGATTGGGGAACAAGAAGGAGGTCTATACAAATTAAAGGTCCATCCAGAACAAGCCTTGGTCCATGAATCAGTAGAGCCAAATGAACTTTGGCATAGAAGGCTTGCACATGTGCACTATAGAGCACTACCACTTGTGATCAAAGATGTTGAAGGACTTCCAGAAATTCAAACAAAACATGACGGTGTCTGCAAAGGATGTGCGAAAGGAAAGAATACAAAAAATACATTTCCAAGTAGTAAGAGCAAGGCAAAAGAAATCTTGGAAATCATCCACTCTGATGTATGCAGTCCGATGTCATCCAGTTCATTAAGCGGATGTATACTATGTTTCTTTTATCGATGATTTTTCTAGGAAGAAATGGATATGCTTCTTAAATAAAAAATATGAGGTATTCAACAAGTTCAAGGAGTTCAAAGCCTTGATAGAGAACCACACAGAAAAGAAGATCAAGACCTTTTGACAAGATAATGGTGGGGAATTCACATCAAATGAATTCAAAGAATTATGCAAAGATTCAAGGATTAAGAGGGAGTTAACCACTCCATATAATCCACAATAGAATGGGGTTGCAGAATGGAAGAATAGAATGATCATGGAAGCTATAAGGGTCATTCTTCATGATCAAGATCTTCCCATGCATCTATGGGTAGAAGCTGCCAGAACAAAAGTGTATGTACAGAACCATAGTCCACACAGAGTACAAGAGAACAAGACACCTGAAGAATTCTTTTCCTGCAAGAAACTAGAAGTCAACCATCTTAGAATATTCGGTTGTCTAGTGTACATACACATTCTGAAAGAAAAGAGGACAAAGTTAGATCCTTTAGAAATGAAGGGTACATTTTTGGGATACTCTGAAAGCTCGAAGGCTTATAGAATACACTTCCCAGGATTCATGAAGATCGACATCAGCAGGGACATAACATTTGATGAAGACTCAGCTTACAACAAATCTAGAAAGAGACTTTCTGAAGAACCTAAAGAAATATAAGTACCCATAATTCATGACACAACCATGAACGAAGAAATTCAAGAAGAAGATCAAGAAATAGAAGAATCTCAAGAACTTGTAGATCCAACTTAGGAGAAGAATCCTCACAAGAGGAAACCTGCTTGGGTACAAGAAGTTATCCAAGGTACAGAAAGATATGGGGATCCAGAAGAAAATCACAGAGAAAGGAAAAGAACCATGTCTTGCTCCGGTTATGTAGCCTTATTATGTGACTTCATCGATAAAGAACCTTCTAACTATGAAGAAGCAGTAGGAAGGAAAGAATGCAAGGATGCTATGATCGAAGAGTATCAATCAATCATGAAGAATGATGTCTGGGATATTGTCCCAAGACCAGAAGGGAAGTTTGTTGTAACTTCCAAATGGATCTACAAGATCAAGCATGCTGCAGATGGCAGCATAGAGAAATATTAAGCAAGATTTGTGGCTGGTGGCTTCTCCTAGAAAGAAGGAATAGATTATGAAGAAACTTTTGCACTTGTAGCTAGATACACTTCCATCAAATCAATACTTGCTTTGGCTGCAGTGATGAAATGGAAGATACACCATATGGATATCAAGACTACTTTTTTGAATGGTGTAGTGGAAGAGGAAGTGTATGTGGAGCAACCACTTGGTTTTGAGACACATGATAGGGAGAATCATTTGTGCAAATTGAAGAATGACCTGTACAATTTAAAACAGGCACCCAGGACATGGTACGGTAGAATTGACAGCTTCCTGACTAGTTTGGGCTTTACCAAGAGTAAAGCAGATCCCAAAACACATATTTCATTAAATTTGGAAATATTATATTACAAGGACTTCATCCACATTGAGTTTTTTTGTAAATCTCTAAATACATATTCTATTAAATGTAGAAAAATCAACTCAAAGAACTATTCCATTAAATTTGGAATAATTAATCTAATGAAGTATTTTCTCAATTAATATTTTTTATTTATTTCAAGTAAAACTTTAGTATTCAACCATTCAAAATGAAATATTACATCTCAATTAGAACTAGATGGGTTGGACATAAATCCCAATGAGTCTATGAATATTAATAATTTTGTAGATGTTAAAATCTTTGAGACAATGAGATATATTATGTGAGAATAATCCAAATGGAATGAAATTGCACACATAATTTTATACTATAATAGACATGCTCTATACTATATTTGAGGTGACCGAAGTACTAAAAAGATTTATATTATAAAACACCATGTTTGATCATTGCTTTCATGAAGAGGAGAAAATGACAAGAATTTTGAATATATTGAATTAGAGATAGATGTTGAAACACATTTTTAATGAATTTTAGTCAAACTTTGTATGTCCTCATGTTCTTTGATTACTAATGATTCAAAGTAACTACAAATAAGTTATTTAAGATATTTATTTTCAAGATTAAGTGTGTATCCAAAGTCACTCATCTATGACAAATGATTCTCCCATTTACCATGATTAATCGAGGAAACTATTTCTTCAATTATAATTTTATCATTACTTATTCTAAAACTTTAGTAGTCAAACATTCAAAAGAAAACATTGTCTCAATTAGAAGTAGAACATGGGTACTGGCCATAAATAATGATGTATGTATGAATATCCATAATTTATTAAATGTTAAGAATGGTGAGACATTGATATATATTGAAAAGAAATAATCCAAAGAAATTGCAAAAAACTTAATTTTGACATGCTATGTTGCAAGAGGTTTTCTATCTAATATATTCGAGGAAACCAAAAAAAATGAAGTCATTCATCTATGACCCATATTCTCCCAAATTTAGCATGAATATTCTACTTAACACGGATTATCAAGAATTCTAAAAATTTAAAAAACAAAATGCATCATAGTAGTTTATATGTAGTTTTATTGTAAAATGTATTTATCACATTTAAGAACTCATATTCATGCATATAATTAACTAAAATACAATAAAATAACTTTGTGGTTGGTTGACAAATATGGTATGATTTCAATTTATTTTAAAAATACGAATTTATAAAAAATTATCATTGGACAATGAATTCAAATGCCTTATAGTTCGAAAAATTCAAAAACTTAACCCATCTATGTATTTCCTCTAATGATATTGAACACTCCACTTAAAACTGATTATGAATTAAATTATTTTTAAGTAATACAAATTTATTTGCAATTTTATTTTATTTTAACATTACATCCCTCAACACTCATTATGAATTAAATTATTTTTAAGAAATACAAATTTATTTTAACATTACATCCCTCATTTATAGATTCATATTAATGCATATTATAGGCAATTCAAAGTCATTATGCCATATTATTTTAAAATATGTTATACTTATGATTATAAATATTAATTGATTTAAGTATACAAATATATGGAAAGTTTTCGAATGAGAAATCAAATATATTAAATGGTTCAAAAAGTTCAATTGAATCAGCTATGATCCATTTCATATTAATTTAACATGAATAGTCCACTTAGCATTTACTTTCAATTAACTGATTCTAATTTTTTTGGTAAGAATTGCATCATTTTTTCAAAATTTAAATTTCACTTTTATACACGAGTATTAATGCATATTATAAGTAATTAAAAATCAACAAATAGCATATGTTATATTTTATTCACCATGCAATGTTATTAGAAGGAAAGATAACCCGAGTTAGATTTCCTTATCAGTGTAATGCATATGATGACAATGTGGTTTTGTTAGATGGAAAGCTAACATTTGTAAGTTAACATGTATTGGCTTTCTTTCACCCTGCAATGTTGTTATAAGGAAAGGTAACTTGAGTTAGATTTCCTTCATGGTGCTATGTATTTGATGACAATCTGGATATGTTAGATGAAAAACTAACATATGAAAGCTAACTCGCAATGCAATGTAATTGTGTTTGTGTTAGATGGAAAGTTAGGAAATCTAGCATCTCTACCTTTTAGCTTTCCTACAGTCAAAGTTACAAGAATATAATCTAGAGGTGGCTTTCATTCAGTGTGCAATGTTCTTGAATTTTTTCATTTATTTTCAAAAACGATGGAGTCTAATGCCATATAATTTCAAAGAAAGCAAGTAAAATGAAAATTTATTTACAACAAAATTTTATTTCAAAATCACATCTCTCATTTATAAATTCATATGAATGCATATTATAGGCATCTAAAAATCATTAAGTCAATGATTATGATCGCGGTTACAAAAATTAATTTATTGAAGTATACAAATTTAGGAGAAGTTTTGGATTGAGAAATCAAATATATTAAATAGTTCAAAAGGTTTAACTAAATCACCTATGACCCATTTTGTATTAATTTAACATGAATAGACCGCTTAGAATTTATTATCAAGTAAATGATTCTAATCTTTTTGGTAAGAATTGCATCATTATTTTAAACTTTAAATTTCATTTTATACACAAGTAGTAATGCACATAAGTAAATAAATATGAAAGCCAATGCAAAATCAATTCTAAACAACAACAAAAATCTATATTAATATAACTGTAAATTCCCATATATTTCAAAAAATATATAAACACTAAAAAGTATGTCGAAGTTGTATTGAAAAATCATAATGCTTTTTGTGATCAAATTTCTGAAAAAAAATCATCATCTATTACAATGAAGTTGATGTTCTATTGAACATTCTAATGTACTCACATTTCCCTTTGATACGATGAAGTGTCTTAAGAAAGGGTAATAAAAATTGCATAAGCCAAGTATCATGCTTTTCTCCTGTATAGGCCTTTATCAAGATATGGTTTGACCAATATCCAACAAATTTAGAAGTAGGACTTGATGTATCTATTAGCAATACATTTGATTCTCCATATTTATCTCCATACTGGGACCACACGTCGCTCAACCTTTTCTCATAATATTGTATTGTGCCCCCTGCTTTGAATTGTTTTTTCAAATGACATGGGACCTATCCCATGTGAATTCAAAGTCTCTTATATCAATATCTGATTTTTCAAGTACATGTTGAATGTACTTATATGTTCCATTTAATGTCCATATTGCAACATCATAATTCTTTAAGTAGTATTTTAATAATTCTGATTGAAAAGGCCTTAAAAAATAGGACTTGTCACTAAATTCCCAATCTGGTATTCTTTGAGTAGGACAATTTGGTTCATCTCTAGTATATGACGCGAAGAGCACTCCTTCCATTTCAAAGATCAACAACATCTTTTGACTGATATTAATTCCCATCTGTGCTGCAACCACAAACACCATTGACATTAACATAGCTTCATTTCATTACTTAAAGACATCAAAACATAATATTTAAAATTATATTAAAAATTCTTGTAATTCCTATCTACTGTCAATTTTTTCCATTATTATACAAAGGGAATCATATAGGGAGTTAAATGGCAATTAAAAAATCTAATTATAGTAGCCTCATTCTATTGATTGAACTAATGATATGATAACATATACATTAATCAAATACTTTTATTGTACTTTATTTTTGTTATTAATAATAGTTCCTAACGCTGCAATGCGAAAATATAATTACAATGACACAATTCAAACAATTAAACTAATTAGCTTTCATATGGTAGTTTTCCACCTAACACAACCACACTGTAATCAAATGCATTACGTCATGAAGGAAATATAATTCATGTTAGAGTTATTTCTAACCACATT
>LPNX010344778.1:1286-46613 GCA_001517045.1 Pseudotsuga menziesii | reverse complement strand
TCATTTGAAAAGTAGAAGTAGAAATTGGTGCATTCATAATATTTTGACTTGAATGAAGTCTTTCTCATTGCATGATTGATGGATGTGGCATTTCACTTGATTTTGAACTCAGCAATTCTGAAAATGAGAATAAGAAATTATTAGCATAAATCAAAATGAAATTATAATTATAAATATCGTCATTTAATATTCTATTAAAATTTGAAAATATCATATAGTCTAACAATACTAAATTAGAATAAATAAGATATAAAATTACCATACCAACTTGAGTAGGCTTTGATTGTGTACCACTTGCTTTTCGTTTTTTTCTTAGATGCTTTAATTGTAGTTTCATTTGCATCATATTCAATAGTATCTGGAAACAATAGTAGAAAAAATTGTTTGCAATGGTTAAAGAAAACATGAAATATCAAATATTAATAATCTACCATATAATACATCATTTTAATTCACATGCAGAAGAAAAATGAATTTTTCATTCACATGCAGAAGAACAAGGAAGTTTATGTGCTATGGAAGTTTACTACCCACATAATGATATATCAAAGTTCATCTAGTGTGAAATTGCATACTAGAATATAGTATAATTATTTGTAAATAACTAAATTTGAAAATGCCATACCAACCGTTGGAGACTTTTGTAGTGTCATATTTGTATTCTTTCTTTTCCTTGATGATTTCTTTGAAATTTAATTTGCATCATGGTTCTTAGAATCTGAAAACATTTGTAGAAAATATTATGGTAGTTTCGAAAACAATTAAAAGAATCAATTAAAGAGTACTATGAAAACATATTTTATAACATCTCAATTCATACATATGAAGAAGATAAATAAATCTAACCCTTTGAAGTCGCTTCTTTTGCAATTTTACTCGCATCAAACTCCATTGTTTCTGGAAAAAAAATGAAAAAAAACTATTACCACAATTTCAAATTATTGAAAAAAACATGAATTCAAAAATATTATAAATGCACGCATCATTCTATTTGTAACTATATGTACAAAAATAATTGTAGAGGTCATGATAATAGCTAATCATGATGATCATTAAATGGCTCATGATAATAGCTAATCATAGTGTTAGCTTACATAAGGTAATTTTTCATCCAACATAACCACATTATGATCAAATACATTGCACCATTATGGAAATTTACTTCGAGTTAGTTTACCTTATAAGAAAATTGCATGGCGAATGAAAGTTAATATGTGTTAGCTTTCTTATGGTAGTTTTCCATTTAGCACGACCACATTGTCATCAAATAAGAGATTCTATCTGAACATACATGTCAATTTGTTAGAGCGAAAGATAACTCCATGATATTTGCTTTCACTCATCGTGCCAAGTTGTTAGAGCGAAAGCTAACTCCATGGTCATGGATTTAGCTTTCGCTCTAACAACTTGGCACGATGAGTGAAAGAAAATGTGTGTTATTTTTCATAAGGTAGTTTCCATTTAACACAACCACAATGTCATCAATCACATTGCATCATGATGGATATCTAGATGGATTTAGTTTTCGTTCTTCAAACAATACACAATGTCTGTTAGGTTTCATAGGGTAGTTTTCCATCTAGCACAACCACATTGTCATCAATCACATTGCACCATGATGGAAATCTAGCTGGAGTTAGCTTTCGTTCTTAAACCATTGCATGATAAGTGAAAGTTAATGTGTGTTATCTTTCATAAGGTAGTTTTCCATATAACACAACCACATTGTCATCAGTCGCATTGCACCATGATGAAAATCTAGCTGGAGTTAGGTTTCGTTCTTAAAAAAATGCATGGTGAGTGAAAGCTAATGTGTGTTAGTTTTCATAAAGTATTTTTCCATCTAAAATAGGCACATTTTCATCAAATACATTACACCATGATGCAAATCTAGCTAGAGTCAGTTTTCCTTCTAACAACATGGCATGATGAGTAAAATCCATGTGTGTTAACTCATTACACCATGATGAAAATCTAGCTGGAGTTAGTTTTCCTTCTAACTGCATGGCACGATAAGTGAAAGTTAATGTGTGTTACCTTTGTAAGGTAGTTTTCTATCTAACAAGATGGCACAATGAGTAAAAGCTTATGTGTGTTGGCTCATTTCACCATTATGAAAATCTAGCTGAGGTTAGCTTTCCTTTTAACTACATGGCACGATGAGTAAAATAATATGTGTGTTAGCTCATTGCACCATGATGGAAATCTAGCTGGAGTTAGTTTCCTACTAACATGGCATGATGAGTGAAAGATAATGTGAGTTAGCTTTTGTAAGATAGTTTTCCATCTAAAAAAGCCACATCGTCATCAATCACATTGCACCGTGATGGAAATATAGCTGGAGTTAGCTTTATTATTTAAATCATTGCATGGTAAGTGAAATCTAATGTGTGTAAGCCTTCATCGGGTATTTTTCCATCTAGCACGACCACATTGTCATCAATCACAATGTACCATGATGGAAATCTAGCTGGAGTTAACTTTTCTTCTAACTACATCGGACAATGAGTGAAATCTAATGTGCGTTAGCTTTCATAAGGTAGTTTTCCATCTAACATAACCACATCATCATCGATCACATTGCACCGTGATGGAAATCTAGCTAGAGTTAGATTTCGTCCTTAAATCATTGCACGGTAAGTGACATCTAATGTGTGTTAGTATTCTTTTACATCTGGCACAACCATATTTTCTTCAATGACAATGCACCATGATGAAAATCTAGCTTGAGTTAGCTTTCGTTCTTACAACATTGCACAATGAGTAAAACTAATGTATGCTAGATTTCATAAGGTACTTTTCCATCTAACACGGCCACATTGTTATCAAATACATTACACCGTGATGAAAATCTAGCTTGAGTTAGCTTTCCTTCTAACAACATGGCATTATAAGGGAAATCTTATGTGTGTTAGCTCATTACACCATTATTGAAATCTAGCTGGAGTTAGCTTTTATTTTAACAACATGGCACGATTTGTGAAAAATAATGTGTGTCCGCTTTCATAAGGGAGTTTTCTATGTAATAAAACCACATTGTCATCAAGAACATTGCGTCGTTTTGGAAATCTAGTTGGAGTTAGATTTATCATTAAATAGTTGCATGGTGAGGGAAATCTAACGTGTAAGCTTTCATAGTGTAGTTTTCCATCTAGCACAACCACATTGTCATCAATCACAATGCACCATGATGGAAATCTAGTTGGAGTTAACTTTCATTCTTAAAACATTGCACGCTGAGTAAACCTAATGTCTGTTAGCTTTTATAAGGTAGTTTCCATCTAACACAACCACATTGTCATCAAATACAGTACACCATGATGGAAATCTATCTAGAGTTAGATTTCCTTCTAACAACATGGCACTATAAGGGAAAGCTTATGTGTGTTATCTTATTACACCATGATAGAAATCTAGTTGGAGTTAGCTTTTATTTCAACAACAGGGCACGATGAGTGAAAATTAATGTGTGTTAGCTATCATAAGGTAGTTTTTCATGTAACACAACCACATTGTCATCAATCACATTGCACCGGGTTAGAAATCTAGCTTGAGTTAGCTTTCATCCTTAAATCATTGCACAGTGAGTGAAATCTAATGTGCGTAAGATTTCATAGTGTAGTTTTTCATCTAGCACAACAACATTGTCATCAATCACAATGCACCATGATGGAAATATAGTTAGAGTTAGCTTTTGTTCTTAAAACATTGTACTTTGAGTAAAAGCTAATGTGTGTTAGCTTTCATAAGGTAGTTTTACATCTAACACAACCACATTGTCATCAAATACATTTCACCATGATCGGAATCTAGCTAGAGTTAGCTTTCCTTCTAACATGGCAGCATGAGTGAAAGCTTATGTATGTTAGTTCATTACATCATTATGAAAATCTAGTTGGATCTAGATTTCTGTGTAACAACATGGAAGGATGAGTGAAAGCTAATGTGTGTTAGTTTTCATAATGTAGTTTTTCATTTAGCACAACCACGTTGTCATCAATAAAAATGCACCGTGTTGGAAATCTAGCTAGAGTTAGATTTCGTTCTTAAAACGTTGCACGATGAGTAATATCTAATCTGGGTTAGTTTTCGTAAGGTAGTTTTCCATCTAACACAACCACATTGTCATCAAATACATTACACCATCATGCATATCTAGTTGGAGTTAGCTTTTATTTTAACAACATGGCACGATGAGTGAAACCTAATGTGTGTTAGCTTTCATGAAGTAGTTTTCCATCTAACACAACCACATCGTCATTGATCACATTGCATCATGATGGAAATCTAGATGGAGTTAGATTTCATCCTTAAATCATTGCACGGTGCGTGAAATCTAATGTGTGTTAGCTTTCATAATGTATTTTTCCATTTAACACAACCACATTGTGTTGGAGACATTTACCACCATACACACTCTTTTTGGTCAAATTGGCCTAGTTAAACCACTATCCTAAGTATAATTGACATTAATTGACATCAGTGGAGCATTAATTACCATCATCTAGTCACACCCACACCTACCTATAGTCAAGGAGGCTATCTTAGCCTCCTCTTGCAGTCAAGGAGGCTAACTGGAGCACTCCGGGGGTTATCTGAGTGATATTAATGCACCTAATTGCTAACTAGTGGTTACAATCAGTTCAACCAGTCAGTTAGGGTGCCTCATCTCATTAAATATATTATTTAATGATTATTTATCATTATTTAATGATCTAGAGTCAACAGGGCACCTCCACCAACTTCTGATGGTCAGTTCAGCTTCAGTTAACCTCATCGGGGTTCATTGAAGTCATGGAGCACTAGCACTTGATGGTTGGCTTGCTATGACATGTGTTTGATCTCCTTCAGTTGAGATTCAGTCATTTATTGCACTCCAACTTTTGTTAGGGTTTGGTGAGTCAATTAGGGTTTTGGTCAAGTGGTTAATTGAGTGTGAACCAATGGTTGAGAGTCAGTTAAGCTAGACTCATTCACTGAATTCGAATTGTCTCCTTAGGTATTTGAATTCTTCATGGAGTTAAGCTATTGCTTGACATTGTTATTGTAACTATTCATTGTTTATTGAATATACAGAGAGGAAACCATTCTGGTTCTGATTAACACCATTTCATGAGTATTTGTTGATTATTCTTTCATGAGATTGATTCTTAGTTCCTAGATCATGTGCAAGAATTAATATGGTATCAGAGCATATGGTGGGACGAAGATCTTTCTCTCAAAAACAAGCTTTTTGATAGATTTCTCCATGAAATTTGAGCAATAGCTCAAAACTCCAGCACTGCACCAGAAGCCAAGGCTTACCACTTAATACCCCAAGTAAAGAACTTGTTGATCAAGATTTCTTGATTGACTATGCTGGGTGTGATTTAGGCCTAAAATGTGCAGGCTGTCCGACCTTACGGTGCCCTTTTTGTTTTGATTTGCAGGTCTTAACAGGTACAACTTTGAATGGACTCATCAATCCCTCTTCTCACCCCATTCACAAGCTATTCAGAATGGAAGTTGAAGATGATTGCATATCTGAAGAGATGAGGTCTCTATGAGGTTTCTATTGGACTTGGAAAATATTCTTATGAGAATGAGAATGACTAGCTAAATGACGGTGATAGAGATATTGGAGCAATATGTCTGGCCCTTTCTCCTAGCTTGTACTACCTTATTCTTGGTTTTGTTGAATACCCAAAGGAAGTATAGACAATATTGGACAAAACCTTTGGCAAGCACAATGAGGATCATAATAGTACTTTGGAGATCACAGCCAGCACCACAAGAGTTCTTCACTCAAAATTCTCAGCCTCTACTCTCTCTAATGAAGTTGTTCAAGATTAAGATGAAGCAAAATCTTCTACACATTCAATTCGAATTGAAGAAAGTCTCCATGAAGTAACTCCTTCTCTTGATGCTCTAGAAGTTCATGAGATCTCTGATATCTCATCTTCTCATATTTCTGAAATAGAAGAAGACATTCAAATCTCTGATATTGAAGAAAAACACTGCTGCATTTCCATGCAAACATTCACCGATGATTTTCCTTTGAATTCTGTGCAAAATTTACCAGTAATTGCTTCCGAAAGTGAAGAGAAATTTGATTTTTCTCCCTATAATGTTGCTGCTGGTGTGAAAATATGTAATACCTTGGATATTTTGGAAAAAATATCAGTTTACAAGAGTGATCAATTCACTCCCCATGATCTAGATCTTCCAGCAAAATCCTGCAGGATTGCATGCACCAAAATTCAGAATTTTGAAGAAGAAGAAAACTATGCATCTACCGTCTCGGTTGACCATAATTTTGGATCTGATATGAAACTTATTGGATCTCATATGATCTTATTTGGATATAATTTGATATTTCTTGGTTCAAAATTTCAGTTTCATAAACCTTCAGTACTGCTTGTAGCTGTTCTCATCAACGGTGTGAAGAAACAAGTACCGCAAGTCTCCTACAAAACTGCTGCTGGGGATTTGATTTCATTTCACAGTTTTGGATCTATTGTGAACTTATTTAGAGCTGATTTACATTCTAATATGATATTATTTTGTTCATATTTTAAAATTCAAGAGCTTTTAGTCATTCTTGTAGCTACTCTCACCAATTCCGGTGTGAAAAATCAAGTACCGCAATTGTTCTTCAAATTTGCTTATGGGGATTTGGTGTTAGTTTCCTCTTATGAGGTTGCTGAAAGAGTTCAGATTACAACCCAATGCCTGAGACAAGGACTCCTCTACAACCAAAGGATTCCAAGTTCTACTGCTCCAAAGACTTCTGTACAAACTTCACCAGCATAACTTTGCTCTCCAAGTGTATATGATTACACCCTCCCTAAGGCCTGTATTTATACTTGGTGAAATAAGGCAGTTTCAAAGGTTGAGGAGGTTGAGACAGTTAAGGAGATTAAAGTTAAAGGGCTTAACTAATCTCAAGTAATCACATGTTTTTATTTTTAATGTCAAAGGTAGATATACATGGGTATCAATACTGGCAACTCATGTATGACCCGCGAGTTGCTATGAGGGTAACCCGTGTATACATCTATACGCAACATGCAAAAACCGATACTCACGTACAACACGCGAGTTGCATATATAGAGAGTCGCATATATGACTTGACATAGCTAAAGGGTAAAAATAACCAGCTGGATGGATGATGAATGTAGTTCATAATAAGCCCATCTATAGTGTTTTGGGAAACCCTCAATCCATAGATGTCCTTTTGTGTGCCAACATGAGGGATGTCAGTACTCAGATGGAGAGGTGCCATTCAGGTGAATAACAGATTCCCCATAATGTGTGAGGTTAGAGGGAAACGATGGCTGAAATACATTATAATCTTTATCTTTGGAGAACTCAGAAATCCAATGGAGCAGAGACAGTACCTGAAACAAATACATAGTAATGTCATATACAAAGTTACATCTGAGGATGCTATGTTCAATTTACTGGAACACTAGCTCCTTTACAATATTTGAGTACATCATATGATACGGGTATGAAACCACGTATATTACAAAGGTGGATCGAAGCCACAATATACAATAATGATGAGTCTTCAAAGATCTGGAAGCTGTGTATATGAATAGAACATAATCTCGTGCAACTTAGTCCATAGGTGAGGAACTAAGGTCTTCATAAAGGATCCCAAAGAATCAGTACAATCCAAGCCATGTGAATAAGGGTAAGCTGAAGTCGAACATGGAAAGGATTCAGCAGTTTGTCAATCAATAAGGGATAATCGACAACTGAAGCAAAGAAATCCACCAATGATGAAAGTGAATCCTGAGGTACAAACGTCAAAACTCTAGGTCTTCGTCATCAGGAAATACTGAAACGGAACCATACTATGATAAGGAAGGCAATAGATCCTCCAATGGATCACAAGAGTGACTAGGAACTGGGCAAAAGAAGGGAGACACAATAGATAACAAATATAACAATGATGGGATCAGGCTATATATTAGACATTGGGTATAGTCCTTGAACAATGAGCACAACACAGAGATGACCCAAGGAAGTGTTTAACTTATAGATAGAACAACTAGACCTATTTGTCATGTAGGAGACATGATCAGATTCCCTAGGTATAACAGACAAGAGGAGGAGTAAGAAACTCAAGGTAATAGCTGAACGGAAAAGTAATCACTGAAACATGGATATCGAAAAACAAAGAGTGATATGTTCAAAGAGGACATGCTGCCATTACTGAAAACAAGAGAAAAATTCTTCCTTACCTTCCCTGTTAAATTTTAATGAGTCCAGGAAAGTAAACTCAGATCCCTCTTCATTTTTTAACAAGATTGAAGAGATGGGAAAATAATGCTTGATAGTGTCACTGATTCGTGGATTTAATGAGCCCGAACTAGTACATGCTCAGCTGGTGTTTTCACATTTAGATAGTCTGAAAACTTCGAAGAAGACTCTAGGGGGGTCCTTTTTCGTCCAATTTAGTCTCCTGAGGCCGAAAAAGTATAAAACATACCACAGAAGAACTCTCTTAACTTTTTAAGAAGAAAAGGTGAACCTTTTTAGTACTTAGTCAGGGAGGTCTGAAAAAGGTTAAATTCCCACCTACCCAACGCTCCTTCCAGAACATCATAAAATAGCTTGAGTTTTACGAGTGTGAAGGAAAGCAAGATCACTCGGAAAGATCCATTTGGTTACGAGAAACGGGGCTTACAACAATAAACTCGTTGCTTTGTTCTTAAGTGTTTAACGAGCATGACAAAGACACAAAGTATACTCAGAATATTTTTCATGTTTAGGTCTAGAGCATGAAAAAGAGAAAACTAAGCTCAAACTGGGTGTTCCTTTTCCGTAAATTTAGTCCCTCAGGTCCGGAAAAGTGATAAACCTATACTTGAGAATACTCTTCTCAATTCAAAAGAAAAGAGAGTGATCCTTTCTCATATTATTCCGCATGGTCTGAGAAAGAGATAACCTACCACCAATGCGGATGCCCACTCACATATTCTTAACGAGATTGAATGGATGAGTTAACTCGGCAGTCAAATCTATTTTGAAGGAGTCAGACCTGGGCCTAAAGAAACTCCATAAGGGTGGGGAGTCCTATAAATTGATAGCTTGTAAAAAGAGATTAAAAAAGAATCTCTAATTCGCATGAAAAATATCTACGAGGATACCCTTGAACCTGAAACAGTTGCGGCATGAGTACCAAAAGATGACATAGGAATATAAGAAGAATACTCATGAAAAAGGGTCCTATGCACGGAAGAACAATGGTAAGAACAAGGAACTAATGGCTTAGAATACCATAGTCTGTGGAAAAATGTTGAATACTAAGGTTAATGTGGAATGAATAAAGATGCCAAAATGTATTGGAAATGACAAAACCACCCTATTGGAGCAACAACACTTTGTAAAAGTGACAAACCTGTTTCAAAGCATAAATAAATACGGTATTAGTCGATTGGATTTTAAAACTATAGAAAAATACCCACTTAAAGAAATATAATTTCTATAAATAGTTGAAAAATCAAAAGAAACTCACCATTTGAACTTTTGAGCCATAAAAAGAAAGTTTGGCCTTCTACCTTTGATCGATCATTGTGGACAATTGAACCAACGAAATCGAAATCCGCCAGTTGCAGGTAAGCCTACACCCTGAGATCTTCATTTTGATCCAAGCAATTATTAAGTTTGAGTCTAAATTCCATATTTAAAAGCATCCTGAACTGTAGCATGACACATACGCAGGTTTCTAGTGTACAGACTCGCGTATACGCATTCTGTATGCGAGTTTCCTAATTAGACAAGTCGCGTGCACAAAGGATAAAAGGCTTAAAATAGACAATTTTTTTTAAAATTTTGGTATGGAATATCTGAATCAAATTACTTGTTTTTGCTAGGTAAAAGATGGTTCTGGAATGGAGGGAAATGGATCATGAAATAATGGACCAAGTGGTGCTCCAAAGTGCGCCCACTATACATGCATTACGCACAAGCGGGCTACTAAAATTCTTTTGTACATCGCCCATGCGGGCCAATGTCCACATACTTGAGTTCATGGTCAATTATTGGGATCATGAGTTGGGGATGTTCAACCTACAGGGTGAAACCTTGGAGATTACCACCGAAGACATATATTTCATAACCGGTCTGTCATGACGAGGGGCACCGGTGAACTTAGAGGGCACTAGCAGGGGTGGGGACCCCTTAAGTGTCCAAAACTATATAGATGTATTCTACACACCGGGTACTGAAAAGAGAGGAACCTGTGTTCCAGTTGTACATATCCGAGACTTTACTCTTTAGGTACTTGCTAGCACCATCATGAGGATATCAGGATCCTCCTCTTTACATTTGGCCACAAGAAACCAAATGAGGCTGGCAGTTGACTGTTCTCATGGTGCTCTCTATGATTGGTGCTCAGGAGTTGTCCCTATCATGAAGAGGCAACTATCTGATTGTAAGAGAGGAAGACGGAAATTTTTTGGCTATGCAAGCATATTAGTGGCCTTCTTCTTCTTCGAGAGTACCAACATTGAGCCCTTCCATACCTCTACCGATCAGATCTCCACGTCAACCTGGTGGGAACGACAGCTACCGGCATTGGAGCAATTTCCATATGCCAGGATGGACTTTCGAGGTGACCCTGACCTTATCCTCCCTCCAAGAGGAGCATGGGGAGAGCTAGGTAAGTAATTTTTAAATTTTTATCATTTTCAAATTTTTATGGATTTTTCAAATGATAGATATATACATATGTACAAGTCTTAATCCTAATCATGTATCAAAATGCAGATATTGGACCGGTCCACCTTGAAGGGCACCCTCACATGTTTGTTCATCCTGTTGTAGGTGAGGATCCGGGATTGATTAGGGTACTAGAGGGGAAGCTAGCCAGGCTGACCCAACGAGTACCGACCTTACGGATAGAGCATATCCTGACTGCCATGTAGGAGTTCGTAGTTGGGGTTCCACCGGTTTGGCTACGTCTTTTCAGACGAGTGGTTAGAGCAGTGCTCATATATATAGAGGCGGTGGAGGCTGCTGAAGCCAAGGAGGCTGAGGAAGCTAGAGTGCATAGAGATCATGGGGACCAAGGTGGTCTTAGTTTCCAGGGCGGTCCAGCGTAGACCTAGGGAATTTTGATGGACTATGATCCACATTTTTGTACATTTTGTATATGACGGGATCTGAGGATCAGACTTGACCTATCTATAGACAGATATTTTACATATATATATATATATATATATATATATATTGGTGTTGGTTGTCAGTTTATTTACAAGTTTTTTTCATATGTTTGCTGTATGTCTTTATAAAGTATGTGTGAGATGCCAATCTAAAAGGTAATTAGCATATGCATCAGTCAATGAATTTTGATTTCGTGGAATATGATTAAAAGTAATAACTTCAAAATCTCTTTCCAATAAACGAATTTGCATGAACTGACGTAATAAAATAGGATTTCGTACCTGATAAGCTCGATTGAGCTGGGAGACCACCAACTGAGAGTCCAAATGGACCTCAAGCTGGGTGATGCCACATGACAAAGCATCCCATAGGAGCTTAATTACAGCCCTATACTTAGCAACATTATTAGAAGCAGGACCTAGAAAACCGCCTCCCGTGGCAACAAGCTGTCCTTAGGGAGAATAGATAACCCATGCTGCCGAGGCTAGGTTACAAGTGTGACGGATGGCACCATCAGTGAATCCTAAATACCTTTCAGAAGATATCTGCAACAACCAGCAGATAGTATAAAAAACAAAACTGACAACCTAATGTACATAAAAATACATACAAGAAAATACAAGAAAAAGTGCTAAGCCTAAGCATAGTACTTTTTCAGGTAGAGCCCATTTCTAGGCTCAGGTAGCTTATTCCCATCAAAATCGATTAACTCATATGCGCCCTTACTCAATACTTTTGACATGACATAAGGTCCTAACCACATAGCCTTGAATTTTCTTCCCCCCAGAGGTTCTTTATCTTGGTCCCAAAGCAAGACAAGTTCCCCTTCAGAGAAAACCCTAGGTTTGACCGATTTATCATACTGAGTTTTGACCCTATTTTTATGAGCCTGATTAGCAGTCAACGCATCTCTATGCTATTCATCAAGGTGTTCTAAATGTACCAGATGTTCCTCAAGCTCAGTCATATCAGGTAACACATGAACGGCTATCTTTAGAGACAGGATTTCACACTCAATCGGAGTAACTACTTCCACTGCATGAACTAATTGGAAAGGGGAAAAACCCGTAGCAGTATTTACATTAGTTCGGTAGGCCTAAAGAGCAGGATATAACATGATGTGCCAGTTAGAGCGGGCTACATCAATTGTACATTTAAGGATAGTTTTTAAAGTCTTGTTGACAGCCTCAACCTGACCGTTTGCTTGCAGATAGTAGGGAGAAGAATGTTCTGGTCTAAATCCGAGCATGGTAGTCAGTTCCGTCATCATATTATTTTGAAAATGACTGCCATGGCCAGTGAAAATCACTTTGGGTATACCAAACTGTGCAATAATCTGATTGAATACAAAGAAAGCTGCTATTTCCCCGTCAGCTTTGAAAGTAGGCATTGCCTCTGCTCATTTTGTAAAATAGTCAACAGCGACAATGATGTATTTATGCCCCCCAGCCGAGGCTGGGTTGCATGTCATGTAATAAATCCCCCATTTCATAAAGGGTCCTATTGAGACAACGGGAAATAACGGAGCAGGATGTGACCACATCTTCCTGGTGTAAAGCTGACATGGATGATAGCGCTTCACTTCTTCCACACAATCTTTAAAGATCGTGGGCCAGAAATAACCGGCACCCAATATCTTCTGGGCCGTTGCTAACCCAGATAAATGACCCCCACATGCTTCACTATGGGAATCATTTAGGACAATATCGACTTCGTCATGGGTAAGGAAACGACGTAAAATAGAATCTACCCCTCGTCGATATAATGTATCTCCTACAATGAGGTCGTTCTTGGCATGAAGGCATAATTTACGTCGTTCCTCCCTCGAGGAAGCTGCAGGATACTTCAAAGTCTGGAAATATATAAGAATATATCCGTACCAAGGATTAGAGGAGGATATCAGGGAGATGTGTTCATCTGGAAATGAGTCATCTTCAACAACTACATTTTCTTCAGTAGGAAATTCTGCTATAATTTCAGCAAAAAATAAGGACTTCTTAGACTTAGCGGACTGGAAATCCAAGTCAAACTCTTGGAGAATGACTATCCATTTGTTAAATTTCCCTCCAACAATCCATCGGGATAAAAAATATTGGAACGGATTCACATCTGCAACTACTGTGGTGGTCCTTAGTAAAATGTAGTGAGATAACCTTTGCACAGCATAAACAACTGCTAAGGCTAATTTCTCAATGTGGGAGTATCTAAGTTCAGGTCCGGCCAAAGCACGACTAAGATAATAAATGACATGCTCCACAATCTTATCGTCATATTGGACTAGTACTACCCCAATGGTTGACTCCGACGCGGCCAGATATAATATAAAATCCCTAGAATAATCTGGTGGACGTAATAAGGGTGCCGACAGCAAAGCTCTTTTCAATGCCTCGAACGCAAGTTGTGCGATTTCATCCCATACAAATGGGGTGTCCTGTTTAAGTAGGAACATGAAACCTTTCATGATCTTGGCATAGTTAACAATAAAACATCGAAGAAAGTTAGACTTTCCTTGCAGGCTTTGAAGTTGCCTGAGAGAACTAGGAGGAGGCAGGTTTACAATGGCCTCAACTTTCAAAGGATCCACTTGGATGCCTCTATTAGAGACAATGAATCTGAGTAATCTTCCTGACTCAACACAGAATACACACTTATGGGGATTCAAGTGAATTTTATAATATCTGCATCTTTCAAATATCAACCGTAAATGATCTGGATTTTGAATCCTCTTACGAGAATGTGCGGGCAGATCATCAAGGTATGGTTCCATAATGGCTTTAATGTCATGCAAAGCAAAGTTCATAGCCCGTTGAAAGGTTGCCCCAACATTTTTCAATCCAAAGGGAATTTTCTTGTACGCGAAGGTACCCCAAGGACAAATGAAAGCAATTTTATGTTGGTCTTCCGGTTTTATTTGAATTTGATTGTATATGGAGAAACCATTCATAAACGAAAACACCTCACTTCCCGCACAAGCATCTATGATTTGGTCTATAAATGGTGTGGGATAGTTGTCCTTAGAACAGGCTTTATTAAGGTCTCTAAAGTCTGTACAAATGCGAATAGTCCCTTGCTTCTTATCAATAGGAACAGGGTTAGAAACCCATTTAGTCAAAGCTATGGGATAGATAAAACCAGCCCTCAACAACTTTTCAACTTCTACCTTCACAGCCACTGCTTTGCACAGGTTAACAGGTCTTAACTTTTGTCGAACTGGCTTGGCATCAGGATATGTTTGGATTTCATGTTCAACAATCGATGGATCTATGCCTGGCATCTCCTCATATGACTAGGCAAAGACATCACGGAATTCCTTAAAAAGGCCAGTATAGATGGAAATCTCTTTAGGAGAGTAGTTTTCACTATATATATGTTTTCCATGACATCAGGGTTCATAGAGATGTTAATAGGTATAGTAGCGGATATGTTTGCCATATTCCCCTCGGTAAACATTCCTTCCCTAGGCAAGGGATTAATAGGTATATCAACATATTCTGATAGTCTCAAACAAAACTCTTGGTTTTCTATTCTACTTAGTTCTGGAAGAAAATAGGATTGATGATGAAGATCCTCACAAATCTTATCTCATCCACTCATGGCTTCTAGAATAGCTTCATCGGAAGGTAAAACCATGTCTAAACAATTTGTATAATGCGAAGAGTTTTCCGCCCATACGAGCAAATAAAATTCTTCCAGATCTTCCAATACTATTAGAGGATCTGGAATGGGATCAACAGTGGCTTGAGTGATAGCTTGATAAGCAACCTCCACTACCGATAGGGGCACTTCCGGTTTGTGGGGGGTTGGGAGAACCCAAGGATCAGTCCTATCAACAACCGTAGTGATGGACTTCCCCACACTAGTAGAACCAATATAATTAACCGGGGCTAGAAGATCAAATGTGCCCATCAGTGATGTGTACATTCCAGCCCCCAAGCTCTGTGTAGCAGGTTTGACCTAATCAACCAATGGAACAGTGGACTCATTAGACTCTAAACGACCTTTTCGAGGAAAATCAAGTTGGTCAATAGTAACCAACTTGCCCTCATGTGGAAAAACCACTACACGAAGAACAGTCGATGCAATAGCGGACATCGCATAAGTCCAACTCCTTCCCAGAAGAAGATTGTAGTCTAAAGGAGCATCAATCACTTCTACTTCAACAGACACTGCTTTGCCCGCCAACTTAATTTCAAAAGCCGGCAGGATACCATGCGGATGGAAGGATCTTCCATCGAAAGCAGTAAGCAAAGTGTTTGATGGGACCGGCTCTGGGGATCCAAGAGCTTTCCAACAGGTCAAGGAAATAACACATGTAGAATCCCCCTCATCAACAACTGCCCTTCCAATGGTCTTACCACCATGGACGACATCTATTGATAAGGATACATGGTAAGGCAGGCAAATTTTAACGTCAGATAAATGAAATTTCGCCATGAGACCTGAAGAGTCCATGCTACCTAAAGCTGCTAAGAGGGAATCCCACTGAGCGGGACAACTATGTAACACCTCTAAAGCTGAAATTGCACACGAAGTTTGAGCTAAGTCTTCAACCACGGAGTAGTTTGAAGCAGCCCTAGCATTAGTGTTATGCAAGGTCTTCTTGAAGACACCTTTCGGTATCTTCGACATAGTTTCAGTAGGTTTCTCTATTGTGAGAGGGTTAGAAGTTTCACCTACAGCTTTACCCTTCTCAAAAGTCTTAGTCTCATAGTTTTTGTTCCTTGTCTGCAACAAAGTCGAAGATCGAACCATGTTGATATAGTTTGGGTCAGGGGTAGTTTGAGTGCCCCCTGCTATGTTAGAAGCTGAAGTAGAATTATATCCTTGGGGAAAGGGATCCTTCAGGACAGCCGATTGTTGAGCTTTAAGCAACTTCTGGGCTTGATCCATAAGGGGACAAAGGTGAGTAAGGTGGTCCTCATGGCACAAATTACACTGGAACTTGACCTTCTTCTTTTCTTTCTTTCCCCCATCAGCATTGTTCGCATGATTTTGCTTGTTTTGGTTTCCCTCTCCCTTCTTGCCTTTCTTTTTCTTCCCGACGGGCTGCTGATTGCCCTTCAAAGAGGTTTGTGCAAAAACATTTGCACTCTGGGGGGAGGGGGAAGCCTTTGCTACCTCCACTGTAGACTGCTTGACAGACAACTGGTGAAGTTGCTTAGCCAAATATTCTACGGTGGGAGAGTTAACGAACCCAACCACACCATCAGCATGGGGTCCAGGCTTAGGATTTTTCGCATCGTGCATAGGCCTCGGTGCCTCAGGGATGATATCATACAAGATCCTAGATTGTGAATAAATCAAATCCAGTTACTGGGCCCTGAGAATGGCTTCTTCTTCATTCGTCACTCCTGAGGTGGATACGTCCTTAGATATGTAGGGCAACAGGGATTTAAGGAACCATTCTAAAAGGAACTCAGGAGGAATAGTGGATTTTATACGGCTCTTTCACCTTCTCCACTCTTGGATATGATCCGAGATGTGGGTAGCCTTGTTTTGCCTAAAAGTAGACAACAAGTCCATTCCGAAATCATATCAGATTGGAAGCTGAAAGTGGATAAGAAATGCACTAGCCAAGTCCCAGAAACTACTGAAAGCAGCATAAGGCAATTCAATATACCATTTTGCTGTGGTACCTATCAAGGTTCTATGGAACAACCTCAACCTAACTGAATCTTCATTCAACAAATTTGAAGAACACCATAAATGGAATGTGGTGGCATGAGCCCCAGGATCTTAACCAACTTTGCCTTCGAACTTAGGGATGTCTGATGGCAATTTGGTGGGAATAGGTGGCCACAAAGGGTCATACCTCACCGGGTCATTCATCAATTTTGACAAATATAGCAAGTTTAAAGTTGCCAGGAATGGAAGTTTGGGTCGAACTGGGGAACTAAATGTGCTAGCCTAGGGATTAGAGGGACCTGCCCCCGAATGCCCATGGGTAAAAGTGGGGTTGCCCCTAGCCACCGATTGCGAAGTGGGTAGATTAATCTGAAATGGATTCCATATGAAAGCCACAGGATTGTGTGTGGGAGGTGCAGTATAAGAAGTTCGGGCCGTCCCCATAGAAACAGGGGTCTGAAAGACAGGAACCGGTATCCCTCCGCTGAACAACGAAAAGGGAGAGCTCATAAATGGAACCGAAATCAGAGTTTGGAAACTTTGCCCATAAGAGGTATTGCTCCCAAACTGCACTCCTACATAAGAAGGTGATGGACCTACGTATGGAATGGATGGGGGAATGTGCCCCCCATTCCAAGGAAATCCTTGGACAAACATCGAGGATCCTACTGGACCACTCTGGGTAGTATATGGAAAGGAATATGGAATGGTAGGTATACTGGGGATCCCAGTAACCATATCACCAGAAGTACCTTCTAGGTTTGAGTGAACCGGTGGTTGAACCACCCGACTCGCTGGAGTCGAAGGTGTAGAAGGTAGACTAGATCTAGGGGCACTTACCGGGGGAGGTAGTACCCCTTCAACTGGAACGGCTGAGGTGAACACAAAAGGACTTTCTTCCATAGAAGACATGATCCTACCCATAGGGACACCTAATACAGGTGAATCAAAAGGTCTAACCTGAACAATCACAGGATCGTTTAAATCAGTCAAGGAAGTGTTAAATTTCCTTGCAAACTCGTCAGTATGCAATTCTTCTATCTCAACTGTATCAAGATTAAAATGGTTAGCTATCAGTTTTGGTTCACTAAGAACTTCACTTATCCCTACCAGTTCAAATGAACCATCTGTGCCCAATCTCTGCCTTTGGGGTGGAGGTGGAGGCTCCAATGTGACGAGAGGAGGAAGGTTTCTCAACCTTCTTGACCTTCTAATAGGTTGGTCCTCCACGATTAAAAATTTGACAAATCACACCCTAAGGCCAACTAAACACAGGAAAAACCACAAAGCATACACTATAAAAAATCCTAAATCCTCAAACAATCAAACAAGGGTGAAATATATACTTTCCCAAAGAAAGCTGATGAACGATTACTTGGTGTCCTTGAAGTGTTTCTTAGGCACAAGCGAAGGAATCACCCAACCGCCCTCCTACACTTTCAACAAGGGTTACCTTCCAAGCTCGTTCAAGGTGAACTAGAAATAGCCTTCCAGTTTACCTAGGTATGGACCCTAAAAGTCAAGAGACTAAAGGCTACCTTAGCTATACCAACAGTCTGGGGGGACAGTCGCAAGCCTGACTCGTATGCATGGGCAGGGTAGCTGAGCCCAAAAATCTATCTAGGACAGAATCCCCAGATGCGTAAAAGTCCTGATTTATGTTTTGACAAGGATTTGGAGGGTTATCTCCTCTGTCCAAGCCTCCACGCGGCCTCGTGCTTAACTCCCGTTTGAGAGGAGCTTCCCAGATACAATCGATAAAGTCAAGGATTTACCTAAAGAAAGGTCCACTACGTCTAAGTTTTATAACTTGTGGGAAGTTTACACTTCCTATCCCATAAGTCTAGCCTAAGATAGTAGGTGAAAGGCCCCTAAAAACAAAAATTACTAGTAAATTTTAATTATGCGTTCATTTTAAAGGGATGTTTCTTACTCAGAAGGAAATGGAGTGATATACTTATGGTGTTTTTGACTTGATAAGAAATAAATAAAAGTAAAGGTGTGTTTTTCAAAGCAAATTACCACTATTAAAGCAAACTTCTTTTTCTTTTTTGCAAATACATATTGATGAACTGAATGCAAAAGATAAAAGAAACTAAGCCTATGTTTTTTGTGGCTTTTGAGATTATATTTTTAAACTGAAATAAACACTACTTATGCAAAATCAAAATGCAAAAGCTTGACAATGTTTTCTTTTCACTTTTTAAAAATGCTCAAACTCTACCATGCACCTAAAATGCACTATACTTGAGTAAACTTGAATCTAATCAAATATATAAAAGCAACAAACTAAAGTAAATAGGCTAACCGAACCAAGAAACAACCAACAAAGGAAGACTAGGAACCCTATATTGGGTGCACACAATGACAAAAATCACTGTAAATTAATAAAGGCAAGTGACAAACCAACCATTGCCAAAAGACAGACTGGAAAAATAGTGCCCAAGACCCTGATCACTGATCTGGAAGAGACACTTCACCCTATAACCCAAACAGGCTAGGCTACTTCAGCATGCAAATAGAAAATAATCCAAGCAAAAGAAACCCAAGGGCTTTCGAAAAAGCACAAAGTGTGGTTACCAAAGGTCTTCATACAAACAACACAGTGTTCATAAAGAAAGCCAACTAACAAACAAGAATTATACAAAGAAAGGGACAAGCAAACCCAATCCTAAAAAATCCCTATTTCCAGGATTATACGCGATTGTATATAAGGGAAACTCGCATATGGTACGTGACTGTCCAAAAGAGAAACCCGTGTATGCAGGCCTCTGTACATGACTGTGCAGAAGAGAAACCCGCGTACAGGTACAAATTTTTTCTCAAAAACTAAGAAAAATCCACAAGACTTTCAAACACTGTGACAAGTATGAACCAGGATAAAATACCACTCACCAATTTCAAAGCAAAGACTGGTCAGGGGTGATAGAAACAACCTGCAGCAGTCTGGGCTCCCTAGTGGAGTCGCCAGTTCTGTTGTACAGGAATAAACACCTTATAACCGAAGGTCTAGGGTTACCAACATACTCAAGAAACTTGTAGGAAATCTACTCTAAAGTGTAGTAAAGGAAATGGGAGGATAGGAAAGACTCACCCGATACACAATGGTTGATCCTAGCTTGTCCTCTTCCGCTCTGCTCCTTCTCCAAAGCCTTCAGGGATGCTTTCTCCTTCACCTGTCAAGAGTTAATCTTCCAAATAAAAGATGATACATATATATAAATGGGTTAGATAAATCATATACAGAATGCTAAAACATAAACATTTATCAAACCACAATATATGAGAGACATTCAAGACACATATGGAAGAAGGATTCTCTTTATTAACAATAATGGAAAGAGTTCAGATTACAACCCAATGCCTAAGACAAGGACTCCTCTACAGCCAAAGGATTCTGAGTTCTACTGCTCCAAAGACTTCTGTATAAACTCCACCAGCATAACTTTTCTCTCTAAGTGTATATGATTACACCCTCCCCAAGGCCTGTATTTATACTTGGTGAAATAAGGCAGTTTCGAAGGTTGAGGAGGTTGAGACAGTTAAGGATATTAAGGTTAAAGGGCTTAACTAATCTCAAGTAATTGCCTATTTTTATTTTTAATGTCAAATGTAGATATACGCGGGTATCAATACTGGCAACTCGTGTATGACCCGCGAGTTGCTATGAGGGTAACCTGCGTATACATTTATACGCAACATGCAACAACAGATACTCGCGTACAACACGCGAGTTGCATATATAGAGAGTCGCGTATATGACTTGACATAGCTAAAGGGTAAAAATAACCAGTTGGATGGATGATGAATGTAGTTCATAATAAGCCCATCTATAGTGTTTTGGGAAACCCTCAATCCATAGATGTCCTTTTGTGTGCCAACATGAGGGATGTTGGCACTCGGACGGAGATGTGCCATTCAGGTGAATAACAACAGGGAACCTCCACCAACTTCTGATGGTCAGTTCATCTTCAGTTAACCTCATCGGGGTTCATTGAATTCATGGAGCACTAGCACTTGATGGTTGGCTTGCTATGACATGTGTTTGATCTCCTTCAGTTGAGATTCAGTCATTTATTGCACTCCGACTTTAGTTAGGGTTTGGTGAGTCAATTAGGGTTTTGGTCAAATGGTTAACTGAGTGTGAACCAATGGTTAAGAGTCAATTAAGCTAGACTCACTCACTGAATTCGAATTGTCTCCTTAGGTATTCGAATTCTTCATGGAGTTAAGCTATTGCTTGACATTGTTATTGTAACTATTCATTGTTTATTGAATATACAGAGAGGAAACCATTCTGGTTCCGATTAACACCATTTCATGAGTATTTGTTGATTATTCTTTCATGAGATTGATTCTTAGTTCCTAGATCATGTGCAAGAATTAATACATTGCCATCAATCACAATGCACCATGATGGAAATCTAGGTAGAGTTAGCTTTCGTTCTTAAAAAATTGCACGGTTAGTAAAGCTAATGTCTATTAGCTTTCATAAGTTATTTTTCCATCTAACACAACCACATTGTTATCAAATACATTACACCATGATGGAAATCTAGCTTGATTTACCTTTCCTTCTAACAACATGGCACTATAAGGGAAAGTTTATGTGTGTTAGCTCATTACACCATGATGGAAATCTAGCTAGAGTTAGATTTCATTTTAACAACATGACACTCTGAGTGAAAGCTAATGTGTGTCAGCTTTCATAAGGTAGTTTCCCATGTAACATAACCACAATGTCATCAATCACATTTCACCATGTTGGAAATCTAGCTGGAGTTAGATTTCATCCTTAAATCGTTGCACGGTGAGTGAAATCTAATGTGTGTAAGCTTTCATAGTGTATTTTTCCATTTAGCACAACCACATTGTCATCAATCACAATGCACCATGATGAAAATCTAGCTGGAGTTAGCTTTCGTTCTTAAAACATTGCACGGTGAGTAAAGCTAATGTTTGTTAGCTTTCATAAGGTAGTTTTCCATTTAACGCAGTCACATTGTCATCAAATACATTACACCATGATGGAAATCTAGCTGGGGTTATCTTTCCTTCAACCAACATGGAACTATAAGGGAAAGCTTATGTGTGTTAGTTCATTACACAAAGACTAGAGCTAGCACAACCACATTGTCATCAATCACAATGCACCATGATGGAAATCTAGGTGGAGTTAGCTTCCGTTCTTAAAACATTGCACTGTGAGTAAAAGCTAATGTCTACTAGTTTTGATAAAGAAATTTTTCATCTAACACAACCACATTGTCATCAAATAAATTACACCATGATGCAAATATAGCTAGAGTTAGCTTTCCTTCTTACAACATGGCACTATGAGTGAAAGCTTATGTGTGTTAGTTCATTACACTATGATGGAAATCTAGATAGAGTTAGCTTTCCTTTTAACAACATGGCATGATGATTTAATGTGTGTTAGTTAATGGAATTCTACCTGGAGTTAGCTTTCATTTTAACAACATGGCACGATGAGTGAAAGCTAATGTGTGTTACTCCAACATAATATGGTGAATAAGTTAGTCGTTTTGAGTTTATTGTCTCTTTTTGACGTCATATATATAGAAAGTAGTTGATTTTATTGGCTAAGAGAACTCTCAATGGTGGATCTCAACATTTAGGATACTTTAATAGTGGGGCATTCAATGTGGTATAGATCATCATAAGCAATACATTAAGTTTCATGCCAAATAAAAAACACATGACAAAATCATTTGGACTCCATGCATGGTTCATAGTTTAAATATTTCATGAAAGATAATTCTTGTGTTTTCTATATTCTATCTTCATGTCTATTAAGGTACACAACAAATGGTATCCGAACACTTTCTAGGGAAAAAAACAAAGAATTTTTTCCTTCTATTTTGTAGGTTTTCAAAGAGCAAAAAAGAAGGCCACGTCACTTGGATTGGTTTTTTATTATGTTTTAGCAGAATTTCCAAAAACAAATTATATATGTATATTCTCCTCGTAAAAATACATGAATTCACAAAACATTGCTCAAATCGGAGTTAGGATGAAGGAGATATTGCAGTTTGAAATCTGCTCCTTTTTAGGGCTTACGATGATGGTTGTGGGTCTTCTAGAGGACATGACTTTTGATAACGTGATTAGATTGCAAATAAATCAATTCCATTGGATAGAGAATTTCTAAAGCTTTGATTTAACATATTATATGATATATTGTTAGCCAATATCTAGTACACTATAGCCCTCACAATATTTTGCCCTCAAACCCTCATGGAATTGAATATTGGAAAGGTGGTGGAACATGCTATGGGAGGAAAAAATTTGGGTGACAAAACGTTTACGGGATATGTGTGCAAATTTGAGATCTTGAAGTTGTGACCAAAATTGTTAAAATGACATATCATAGCACGATATTTGTAGAAATTGATATTCATACTTACCTCATCATCAAAGGAAATGATAGAAATTTCTACTACTTTCTCCACAATATTATGACCAATGAGAGAAGGGTGGCAAGGATCCTTGGATACAAAAGCTACTTCCTCTTTGATGGATCTAGGGGCAATAGATTATTCTCAAGAAGCCATGAAAATGACATGAAAGAAATCGAAATCCAATAAAAATAATTTCTTTTAGTGAAGAGTAGTAGGCTCAAATTTTATTAACAAGCCTTGGAGTGGGTTGAGGCACGAAAGCACCTCACTAACCCTATTCTACAAATGCTGTAGATTTGGAGTAGACATTGTCAGATTTGAAATCAGCTCACAATCCTTTATTTTCGATCTCTTCCTAGCCCAATTATGTATTTTGCAAAGATAACATTTGATAAATGAGCAACATGCCTTGAAAAAATGTACTAAGAATTCGTTTTTAGCTTGGAGCCTTGTTTGACTTGAAACCCCACATCGTCTCGACTGCTTCTTCCTTTGAAACTTCTTTTCCTGTTTGCCTATTTTCAACTTCATTTACTAAATGAGGGATGTATTGGGTTCATCTTTCACCTCGTCAGTGTATAACTCTTTGAAATGCATGAAGGCCTCCTTTGTATTGCTTCAAACTATGTTAATCTAGTATCATGTCCCCTTTCTATTTCTCTAACATTAGTCCTTAACTACTTGGACTTGGTTTGATTACAGAAAAAGGTAGTATTTTTGTCTCCAACTTGAAATAAACTTCTTGAATTAAGCCTCAAGTGTTTCTTCTCTCACCTACATGCATGTCAAAGATTTGTATTTAACTCTCTTTCCTCCCAAATGTCTTATTTTGAGACTTCCTTACCTTCCATTCTTACTAAGCATTGTGATCAACTTAGATGCTCTTATATGTCTAGTTTATCTTTATCAAGGGGTCAATATGAAGCCTTTACCCACATCTTCAAATATGAATTTACCAATCTCAAATTAAATTCCCATACAAAAGTCATCGATCCTTGGATCCTTGTTTCCCAAGTTTGTCGAATGATTTCCCAAATTTCACTCTCCTATAGCCATAGTGGAATGGAAAATAAGAGATAGGAGATCATGGTCTACAGTTTCATAGGGAATAATAGTTGAACTAATGAGGGTGTTATCTAGAAAAAATCATTATGTATTAAAAACACAATCTAAGTGAGCAATGATGTGTATTTACCCTTCTTGGAACAATGTATATCAAATCCTGCTATGCTATCAAGTATTCCCATTTTTTCCATGAATTTATCCCTCACTGTAGTGCCTCCCTTTTAACTTTTTTGACAAAATTATGTTGAAGTCACCTAATACAATTCTCTTCTATGAAAATTTTCTAGTAATCCATCTCTTATCCATATTGTATGGGGTCATATACATTGAAAAACCTGATTTGATGCCTAGAATCCTTGTTTACTAGGTTCACTAAGATCCGGTGTTATGTGGGTTGATGGGATGGGAAATCAAAGAAATATGAGTCCCATAGAGCGCGAAAATCCCTAGATGATCCCCTAGCTCTCACTATTATGCAAGAACTTGTTCACCAACACTTTTTACTTATTTCTGACATTTCTTGCTTTTTTAGTTTTGTCTCTTAAAGTAGAAGGACAACACGTCTTTCCATTCTTATAGGATATTTTATTGGTACGTTTTATTTCTACTTCCTAACCCTCTACAACTATATAAAAATACAATAATTATTTCCCTAATGAAGGTTGTGAAACACTATGGAAGCGATCTACCAACTTCTAGATTCCAAGGCTTTTTGAAGGGTAGTTTTTAGTATCAAATATAAAAGAGCTTTCTATAGAATTTTGCAAGCCTAGATTTTTCTCTTACATCGTTATTTCCTCACTTTTTTTTTAGTGTATTTCTTCTAGTATTTTTAGGGACTTGTTCTTCTTCTTGTTTTTATTTCTTCTTAGTAACTACACCACTAATTACTTAGGAATAGATCACTTCAACATCAGGCACCAGGCCATGTGTTTCCAGGGATTCCATTAATGGAGAGGTTTCTTCAATAATTGGTTGAGAAGAAACGAGGATGTATCAAGGTTGTGGAAGGGCTTCAACTTCAGATATGGGTCGCATTTGGTATTTTAGAGGTGGATTCAGTCTTGCATGCCAAAGAACAATGAATTTGTTGGAGGAATTTTTATAGGTTGATTCTTTGGGAGTTGAGGGACCTACGTTACCAACTAATTCCAATCCTTGTTTCACTTGTTTCCAGTTTAATTCCTTTTCCTTTGTGTTATTATGGGTAGTGGATTGCTTACAATCTCTTACAAAGTATCCATATTCATGTCATGTTTTGCATTGAAGTGAAAGTTTCCTGTAATCCAATTTCTAAGTATGATTCCATTTGTCAATTAAAAGACTTAATGTTTTAGGAAGGCCCTTCTTCAAATGTACTTCCACTTGAACAATATGTTTGTCACTAGATTCCATTAAGTTTCAATTGAGACATTTAATTTCATACATTGGAGAAAGGGTGGTTGATCTTAAATGGTCACATGCATGCAAAAAAACCCTGTGGATTGATGACTACTGGATGGGGGTGAAAAAATTCAATGGTGGATATAAATTGTGGAGGCCAATGGTTAGTGATCTCCTCACGCAACTTTTCCTCCACACATTTCATGGGTCGTTGATTTGTGGGGTCCTCATCAAATGGATGGGATGAATTACGAAGTCAACTTGTTATGGACTTGTCCATGCATTCCAACGTTGATAATGAACTATGGATGTAGAATTAGATAGCCAAATCCAATAGTAAAGGAAGGTGGCGAAGCTATTGCATCATAGTCCACAACTAGAAAATGATTTTTTTACACTGCTAAGATTCATGTGAGAGCATATTGACACTCTAACTAGAATTATGATAACATTAATCTTCCTAGAATTATGATAGCATTAATATTTATTTCTTTTCCATTACCTGGAACCCATGAAAAACGATATTTGATTAAAGATGCAGAGGTCTTGCACAAATACAATTGAAACATCACTCTCTTGTTTCCCTAAGATATTTCATATGAAGGGAAATATTCCACCACTTCTTCACATCCAAAGGATCTTGGCACCCATGGTCATATTCATCAACTTTGGGTCTTTGATCCCCATTCTGCGATTACTTTGAAAGCCTCTCACTATCTCCTCCTTAACCAAGTGGCGTTTCTTTTCATTAGTCTCCTCAAGATGCCACACAAACTTACGAATATTCATTCCAATCTTCTTCATGATGCTTGAAAGGACTTGCATGTCACATCCTTGATAGATCAATAATGCCAACAAAATCGATTTAAATAGAATTACTATGCCAACTAGATTGAGCCACTAAGAACCCTTTTACTGCATCTTAATTTTTTATATTTTCTAAAATGTTGACTGAGTGATTGATTTTGGGGAATTTGATGAAATGGGAATTCCCACGTACTTGAATGTTGTCTCAAGTCTGGGAACTTTCTAGACATCAATAAGTAATAGGCAGTGTGACTTATCTAATATGGGCAAGTATTAAGGTCAAAATATCCCCAAAACAACAGTTACTCCTAATTATGGCTTTATTGTTGGTAAATATAGCATAATAGAAGTAGAACTGAGCAATTTTGAGGAAGTTTAAATTTTAAAGGCTAATACAACCCTAAATCAACAAATATGTCCAAATTAACATTTTATTTGAAGCATTTATGTTAGAATTGTCCTTAAAGTCAGCTACCTAGGGTCTTGACAAGTGGTGTAGTTGTCTTGGACCTAACCCTTGCATTACTCCTCCAATAGTTCCAGGTCAACCAGTTGGAGTTTCTGTCCATTCAAAGTACAATCACCACCTCTTCCTATAATGAAGGTGCCTTCATTTTCTATTCTAGTAGGGCTGCTTGAAGTCTTAGATTCTTCTTTTTCGGGTGGTTGTTCCTAGGCCAGTTTTAAGCCCCCTTCCTCTCATGATTCCCCTTCAGGCTTACTCATGTGCTGCACTTTAGGGGCCTTAATGGATCATGCTAGTACTCTCATAGAATACTATGATTATTGTTGAATGCATGGATTTATGGAGCACTGCATGCATCTCATGAAGCCATAGTTTACCATCTTCCAGAGGAAAATAATTGATGCAGTAACCCAGTAGCTTATCCACCAGCTGGCATTTTTTAATTGAGTGGTGTTTACTGTTTAATGAAATAAATTTTACCTTATAATGATTCACCCAATTGTATCAAGATCAAACACTTCATCTCTATATATGATATATCTATCATCAATTCATAAGTAATCAATCAAACCAATCAACTATTATCATAAATCCCTGATGCTACTCGGTACCGATAAGAGTCCCAAATTAACTATGACCTAAGTGTTTGTGGTCATTTCTATTCTGGTAAACTCGGTCTACTGAATCAACCGGTTATGGATCAACCAGGGTCACTAGCTCTCAAATAAGTTATAGAATTTACTCTATAATTAGTATGTCAACTGCTTCTATCCCGTCAAAAGGTTGTGTGGACAATGGTGTTATGAAACCCTTGTTTTGTCCTGTAGTAATTTCTTTAGCTGTAGCTATTAAATTTCATTTGTGGAGACTGTTTTATATGACAGTAAGTTGCTCAACTTTTCAGTGTCGATTACAAGAATTGTGAGACATCTATAGTCAAGAGATAGTTGTTTTCAAGTCTGTTAGATTGTTGAGTAGCGATTGTAGCAGAAATCCTCATCATCAGGTTCATGTGATAGCATCCTTACTCTGGTCCAAACATCGCCGATGGTATTGGTATCCTGCATTGTGATGCCTGTAATACCCATAACGGGAAATTTGATAAAATATGCTCTATTCTATTCCTCTTAAATCTAATTTGAATCAGTGTGAGAATTTCAAGCCACCAAGAAACATTTGATAATTTATTGTTGCACAGGTCCAACCTCGTCAAGGCTTCCCTCAAGTATGATCATTTTTGAAGCAACTCTCTAGTTGGAAAAGGTCTTTAGGAGAAAAAGACGCAATTTCCTAGATAGATGCGGTAGTTTCTGGAATCCAATACTTGATAGCTACTCGAATATTGCTTCTAGTCATCGAGCTGAGGCTATCTCTTTGCTAGGTTTGGCTAAGGCAAATGACTGAACCTGTAAAATAGGAAATGAAGTGTTATCCGCCAACTCCCCTCTTTCTTCTTCTACTGATCTGATCGAGAATCATTCTCCAACCTACTTTTAGTTAGGAATCTCGTAATTCCTTTCCCAATCCTGTTGCACAGGTCCATTGCAAGCCAAATGATAAATCCCCTTTGAATAGTGTAGCCATTTTAGTTTGTACGAGATTGCACCATAGACTTCCAGTAATCTATGGTTTTATGTCACAACATTCAGAACCAGTAAGACTATCACGAATCACAATGGCCGAGTCACCATAAAATGAAAGAGACGATGAATTTTTCAACCAAGTTTATGGCAAAGAGTACACTGGGCCACCCACTTTAAACACTGAAAAGTCACTTGAAAATAGTAAACTGAAAAAGAGATCACGTTCAAGTGACAATGCTGTGAATCTGATGAGGAACAACAAGAACTATATCCAAATGTTGTGCCCACTGATTTCACCAGTATAGAAGCTAGATTTTGGGAGGCAAAGTCAAAGGCAATCGAACGAAACTGGAAGCAAAAGAAAGAGGAGTTTATTTGTAATATTTGTGGAGAGTCTGGCCACTTTACTCAGGGGTGTCCAACCACACTATGAACCAGTCGATCTAGCGATTTTGTTGAAAAAATTACTGTGAGATAAGCACCTAAAAAAACGTATTATTGGATCTGGTGGATCAACTCTTCAGAAGATGAGTGTAAAACTAGGGTTGAAATAATTAGAAACCTAAAAATGGATCCTTATGTAAAATACTCTTGTTTGCAGAAAACATTGACAACGATCCTTGTCAATGGAACGATGCCATTTTATTTATAATCCATGTAAATACTAGGTCTTGTTTGCAGAAACAACATGCCAATGGAACGATGCCATTTTATTTATTATCCCTATAAATACTAGGGATTGTTTGTAGAAACAACATAAACTACCATACAAAAGGCTAAAGCTATCAGATAATATAGAACTTACAATAAAATTAACTTACTTGTGAATCACAAGAACCAGCTTGTCCGCTTCAATGTCCTGCTCTGCTTGAAGATCTGGTTAAAGAGTGACCAGTTCCTCTCCTCTCACACGAGATCGCATTGAAGAGTTGTGGCAAATAAATAATGACGAGTCTAGGACCATATCACTCTACTTAATTTGAATAGACTTTTCCCATTGGTCGGTAGAGATTCCATTTTGAATTTACATTGTGGGAGATTCCGTTTTGACTTTACATTGCCTACTCGACTTACTTGGCCCACTCGGCCGGGTTGAGATTCCGTGTTTTTATTAGATTTCAATTTAAATTGTTTTTTTATCAATTTTTATTTTATATTTGTGGAATTTTTTACCTAGCTTCCTTTAATATTGGAAGCAACATTCAAATTTAAGCCCTTTATAGCCCTTCGAAAGGGTTGTCGCTCTTCCTAGAAGTGTATTGTTAATTTTTTTTGATCTAAAATGATGTATATGAATATATTTATTAAATTAAAAGTTGTAAAATTAATGTATATTTTATTTAATAATTCATTTTAAGTAAAATTGTTCAGATCTAGTTTCAAGTATGATAACATTGTTTTTTATAATATAATATACATACAATCTTAATTTCCTCATCTATATGCACTAAAATCCCAGATCCTTGAGATCACTCCCACCTATTATTGTATATCATTGGGCATCATTGAATTATAACTAGCGATCATTGAAGTATAACTAAGGCACTATTGTCTTGTAACCCTAAATAATTGCAATATACAGTACTCTACTTGGTTGCTACTTCTTGATCGAAAATGAATGTACTATAGTGATGGAGGTGTAGGTAGTTGATTTGGGTGGGAGGGAAGGAGAATTGAATATAGTTTTGTTTTTGGAGGGGACTATAGTTTCTAGGGTTTTCACAACTCATTTTTTATCCTAAATTTTCGGTCGAACAATAGACATGGACCTTGAGGAAGAGCTATTATATTATAGGGAGAATGAGGATGTGAATTATCTAGTCATATTATGTACCCATAAGTAACAATTAGAAGTGTGGAAATGTTTCAAAGCATTTAGAATTAGTTAGAAAGCCAATTTGGAAACTAAGGATAGTTCTTAGACAGGGACAAATGGAACTATGAAGGTGGACGGTCAATATTTGGTGATATAAATAATCATGGAAGGTGCAAGTTTGGCATCATGTGGTCATTTATGCCAACCTTTGGTTCCATCGTCACCTTGATAATTGGGCTTACAACCTAAATCCTAATCTTCCTTGTTCAATCTCCTACATTGAATCATATGGACATTCCCAATGAAAACAAATTGTACCAAGGCATGAGTGGGAAAGTTGAAAATGATCCTAGGTCATGATATTGGTTTTGAGAAAGTGGAGGATGGTTATGATTGGCATTAGTAGTAAGAATCATGGCTGAGGTTATTAAGAATGATTATGTGCCATAATGGTTAGAAATAGGGTGGAAATTCCAGTTAGGGTATATGCTAAGGATTTATATTCTAATTAAGTGTTGCATTTTTTTTAGGCTCCAAAGTGATAAAGATGCAAACTCCATTTCAGCTCAAAACTAGTTGGGTGAACATCCAATTTGGTTCGAAAGTAATGTCACCCAATTTTAGATCCTAAAAGAGACACAATGGTAATCCATCAAATATAGGTTCTTATGCCTAGTATTACTTTTATATTTTGGACTAAAGGGTGCTTAATGGCCATTTCTAATACTCTTAAGGAAATCCATGATTGCTATGGATAAATGCTTTTGGAAATATTTAGAGAAAAATAATTGCCACGGTTGTTGTGGATCTAGATTTCAGGGAGGGTAACTTTGTACGGTGAACTATAAATTGAATGGGGTTAGGATATTTCATTCAAATATTGTATTATTGGAAATTTCCTTTTAGGTGTATTAATAATTGTACTATTAGAAGTTTGTCATTAGAAATGCTAATGGAAAATCAATATACCTAACAATGACCATTACAATGGAACATAGAGGTACATGTAGATTATTTCACAAATACATGAATTTGAGATAAATTATAGCAACACATTCCTCTCTCAATGGACTAAAATTCATAACCAACTATTCGTAATTGCATCGCTAAGTACATAAGAGCCCAAAGAGACAAAAGTTCATCTCTGGTATTGGTGCTAATATGAGGTGTCATATAGTGGGTGAGCACTCTCATTTATTACTATTTATTAGATTGTAATAAGCAATAATATAATCTTGTTATATGAAAGATTAGATTGTTTCAAAAACATGCACATGAGGCATTGAGTCGAAACTTAAATGAGTGAAGGCTATGTGTAAGCCTTTTTAGATCATATGACACACAACCTCTGCCCAAAACACCTCATTAAGAGAGGGAAACAATTAGCAATCATTGAAGTATAACTAAGGTGCTATTGTGTTGTAACCCTAAATAATTGCAGTATACAGTACTCTACATGGCTGCTACTTTTTGATGGAAAATGAATGTACTATAGTGATGGAGGTGTAGGTAGTTGATTTGGGTGGAAGGGAGGGGAAATTGAATATAGTTTTGTTTTTGGAGGGGACTATGGTTTCTAGGGTTTTCACAACTCTCATTGTTTATCCTAAATTTTCGGTCGTACAATAGACATGGACCTTGAGGAAGAGCTATTAGATTATAGGGAGAATGAGGATGTGAATTCTCTAGCCATATTATGTACCCATAAGTAACATTTAGAAGTGCGGAAATGTTGCAAAGCATTTAGCATTGGTTACAAAGCCAATTTGGAAACTAAGGATAGTTCATAGACATGGACAAACAAAACTATGAAGTTGGACTGTCAATATTTGGTGATAGAAATAATCATGGAAGCTGCAAGTTTGGCATCATGTGTTCGTTTATGCCAACCTTTGGTTCCATCGTCACCTTGATAACTAGGCTTATAACCTAAATCCTAATATTCCTTGTTCAATCTCCTACGTTGAATCTTATGGACATTCCCAATGAAAAACAAGTGTACCAAGGCATGAGTGGGAAAGTTGAAAATGATCCTAGGTCATGATATTGGTTTTGAGAAAGACTTGGAGGATGGTTATGAGTGGCATTAGTAGGAAGAATCATGGCTAAGGTTATTAAGAATGATTATGTGCCATAATGGTTAGAAATAGGGTGGAAATTCTAGTTAGGGTATATGCTAAGGATTTATATTCTAATTAAGTGTTTCATTTGTTTCAGGATCCAAAGTGATAAAGATGCAAGCTCCATTTCAGCTCAAAACTAGTTCAGGGGGAGCACCCAATTTGGTTCGAAAGTGATGTCACCCAATTTTAGATTCTAAAAGAGATACAATGGTAATCCATAAAATATAGGTTCTTAGACTAAAGGGTGCTTAATGGCCATTTCTAATACTCTTAAGGAAATCCATGATTGTTATGGATAAATGCTTTTGGAAATATTTAGAGAAAAATAATTGCCAAGGTTGTTGTGGATCTAGATTTCAGGGAGGGTAACTTTTTATGGTGAACTATAAATTGAATTGGGTTAGGATATTTCACTCAAATATTGTATTATTGGAAATTTCCTTTTAGGTGTATTAATAATTGTATTATTAGAAATTTGTTATTAGAAATGCTAATGAAAAATCAATATACCTAACAATGACCATTACAATGTAACATAGAGGTACATCTAGAATATTATTTCACAAATAAATGAATTTGAGCTAAATTATAGCAAGACATTCCTCTCTCAATGGACTGCAATTCAGACCCAACTATTCGTAATTGCATCGCTAAGTACATAAGATCCCAAAGAGACAAAAGTTCAGCTCTGGTATTGGTGCTAATATGAGGTGTCATATAGTGGGTGAGCACTCTCATCTATTACTTTTTATTAGATTGTAATAAGAAATAATATAATCGTGTTATATGAAAGATTAGATTGTTTCAAAAACATGCACATGAGGCATTGAGTCGAAACTTAAATGAGTGAAGGCTATGTGTAAGCCTTTTTAGATCATATAACATACAACCTTTGCCCAAAACACCTCATTAAGAGAGGGATACAATTAGCGATCATTGAAGTATAACTAAGGCGCTATTGTGTTGTAACCCTAAATAATTGTAGTATATAGTACTCTACTTGGATGCTACTTCTTGATGGAAAATGAATGTACTATAGTGATGGAGGTGTAGGTAGTTGATTTGGGCAAATACTAAGTTTTTTTAATTTGTTGTATAGGTGCAAAATTTGCCTCTTCTGCATTTTCTATTGGAGACAAGGTAGATATTTTTCAATGTGGAGTGAAGGTGGGTGAAGGCCCCATATTCAATACAAATATTGGTCATAAGGTGCATGGAAGGATGGTAAAAAAAGGATCCATCTGGATAATTTATCGATCTGTCAAAGGGAAGCTTTAGTTTTTTCACTAAACATGAAATAATAAATGATTGCCCCTACTGTGCAAGCGCTTGGGCAAGGTGTAGAGTAGATTCTATTTCAAGCACAATGTTTCAGCCTAAATGACACATTTTTTGTGACATGTTGCAAGAGCAAATGTATTTACCCTTGCGACATACCTCCAATACTAAGTTTATTTTATTGTGAAAATGCATTCAGGCACCATGAATATTTTAGTGTGACACCATTCATGGAAATGATGTTCCCAAAGATAATGGGTCTCGATATGAAAGAAGGAACATTTGGAGAGCTTAGCACAAATATTTTTCTCTCCCATATACTTCAAAGTCAATGTCAAATACTCCTTGTACCCCTTTGGAGTTCATGAATAGATCAATATATAATTAAGGAATAGTTGAACAAAATTTTATAGGTACTTATGAAATAAGGAATAACTGAACGAACTTATCTAGGTACTTATGAAATTTACCATTCATGAGAATCATTCATTCATACTATAGGCACATTAGTCAACCCAAATTGAACATAGTTTGAAGTTGGATAAACATAACACCATCTAACGCTAAAGGAATAAAAACAACACAACTTCCATAGAACTACTAGATGCCATGGGAATAAAATTAACACAACTTCATGCTACAGTCAATTCCATTTATCTTCACCCAATAATCATTATCACCCTTTTAGGACACAAAAAACAAACAAAATACAATCTTCCATTTGAAAAAAAGTTATATTTTACATAAATTAAAAATTGGCATGATTTAATGAATGTAGTATTTGTGTTTTCAAATTAAGTCCATATTTACTTTGAATGTGGATTACATAGATAACATAGAAATATACGTGTGGGGGTTCAATCAACAACAATGTTAATGTTAACACAGGAACCAGTGAATTCCTCCTTTCATTGTAGCGTTTCTGTCCCTCATCTAGGCACAAAAATGCATGAAAGAGCAGAGAAGTTAAAATAGGTAGAGTACCAAGGAATTTGGATGACCACATTTTCATTGGTAGGCCATTGAATTGCACCCATATTGGGCACAAACACCGAACATATTGGGACTAACAAGGTATTCTTATAAATCCAAGGCCCTTGTCACATTTTGTTTGGGACATGGGACTTGTTAGCGAATGGAAACAGAAAAAAGCCTTTGGTAAGGGTTCTAGTTTGGACATATTGCCAACCAAAGGCCCCCCAAGGTTCCCTATACCAGATACAGATTATAGCTTTAGGGGGAACCCGCCCTGTAAAACACCCTAGCAAGGTTTCTTCCATATAAGCATACACACAGTATCAAGCTTATCAATTGGGTTTTATATAGTAACATAGTTGTCAATTTCATAATTACCATGTTGAATTATCGATAGTCATAAATGTAGAACAAAACACAAAGTATAGATCAATCGGGGGAGCATATTTTCCTTGTATGCAATCTATAACTGAAGTTGCCTATGTCAACACCATTAAACTCTACTATAAAAATAGGCTCAAACATATTAGGCCAAATAGATATGATTACAACTACAAGCTATGGATTACATACTAGGTTTCTCTTCATCATTTAAAGCATATGGATATGCTTCATCTATTGCATGTAGCGAGACTAAGGCCAACTCAGCCTGTAGTTGTAATCATATCTATTTGGCCTAAATCTACAAGCCCTAATCCCTAGTGGCATTCTCAAAAAAAATTTCCTTACCTTGCGGCAACAACTCATTGATTAACAATCTCTCTTCATCATCATCCTCATCTAATTTGCTTCTGAAAATGGTGTTTGACAACTTCATGTATATGGAGACTCTCTTTTGAAAGGCGAGGAGGAGGGTGGTTGCAAACTAGGCGCATGAAAGATTTGATTTTAGGAGGGAGCATAGAGGAGGAGGGCGGTTGGGAACCTCCATCAATGGCGGCCATGACGTCTACAGAAGAGGCGAACCCGAGAACCCTAATGTGCGAGCTGAAACCCTAGCAGAGTGACTAATTTTTTTTGGTTATCCCCTATGTAAATATTTGCATAAGTTCAATGAATGGTCACAAAAATAACATGACCATTTAAAATAACTTCCATAGTTTCAAAAAATAATAATTAATTAGTTTTATAATTTTTTTTTCAAAACAACACAACAATTTTCTATAAAAATGGTAAATTAAATCACTCAAACATAACTAATTCTAAGGACACCTATAAATTAAAAAAAAACCTTAAACTTAATTTCCCCCAATTTGACAAATATCTTTTGAAAACTTAAATCCTTAAACTTAATTTCCCCCAATTTGACAAATATATTTTGAAAACTTGAAATTTTAGTGGCTATACGGCCAATGACATTGAAATCACCGTTTTTGCTCATTTGCTGGGAAGAGAAATTGCCCGATCAGGTAGGGAATTTCAGTCATGGGTTGGAAAACTTCACTTCATATTGCTCGATTAGGTCGGGAATTTCAATCATGGGTTGGAAAACTTCACCTCATAGCGGTGCATGGGGATCGACCTGCATCTCCTCATGGTCAATTTCACTAATTTTTCATAAAGGGACTTTCACAGATTAGGTTGTGTTGCATTCTGGTCAGGAAGAACATTTTAGGTATTTTCTCAATCTTCTATATCAATATTTTGTTCGTCTTATTTTCCCTGTACACTCCATCCCTGTAAACTTCACACAGGGTCGATTTCACTGATTTTTCATAAAAGGGACTTTCATAGATTAGGTTGTGTTGCATTCTGGTTAGGACGAACGTTTTAGGTATTTTCTCAATCTTCTGCAACAATATTTTGTTCAGCTTATTTTCCCTGTACACTCCCTCCCTGTAAACTTCACACCTTGTAGATTAATGTTGGTTCCCCTATCCTTTACTGCCCACTTCAGATTGGATGTGATATGCAACCCACTATAGCTCAAAAAATATTTAGATATTAAACAACCAACAATGTTCATTAAGTTTGAGGCAGTGCTATCTTCCATGCATCCACCAAAATTCCAATCGCATACCATGTTGTCACCTTCTTGTCGCATCATGCAAGAAGAAAAGTGGGTATTGTCGCATCATGGAAGAAGAAATAACGAATTCGCCCTTTGAAATTTGCTAAAAATATTCCATTTACCCCTGATTTCCTATTAAATTTACCATGAACCCTTCAATCGCCATTGATTTTCAGTTGTAGAGGTTTTAATCAACTAGATTGCCCCCGATTTCCATTAGTAGAGGTTTTTAACTTTGTGAATGCTTTCAGAGAAGAAAGATACTAAGTTTTAACAGAATGAACTTTTAATTCTAAGGACATGTCAACCTAGTGACTAAGTATTGTCTTCTCCATGAAGCTCATCAAGTTTGAATGATGTCTTCTCCTCTGAGAATAGATGGGAAACTGTCAAAACAATGTATCTAGAGTGAAAATCAAGCAGTTCATAAACCTTTCATAACCCGTTGGTTCCATTTTACAATATTCAGCTCCAGATTGAATTTTGTTCTATTGGCTATGTTTTGAAGCACCAATTCCAGGTTTTTTGTTAGTCTTTCTTTCTTGATGTAAAGGCAAGAAGCTAGGTTTTAGGAACAATACCCATCTTGCCAAGTTCATATTAGCAACAACTCTGTTTACCATGTTTAACAATGGTTCAAAAGAAGAAACATTGATGTCATTGGTTAAGTGATCTAGCAAACTACTACCTTTTGGAAGAATTGCACTCAGTAAATTTTTCCTACTTTTCCTACTTTTTTTTCTCTAAACTAAAACTAGCCTGCAGAAAGTAGATAGCTCTTTTAAGTAGGGTGTCACTAAAATACGATGAAAAATCTTCTGCAGTCTCATGTATCCTTTCATCACATTGTACAATGTCAAAGATTTGGCAGTAGGCATACTCATCCCAGACTAGTTCATCAACAAAATCACCAAGTCTGGTGTACACTCTCTGCATTTTTGATACAAAATTTTCCCAAGAGTGATCATAATCCACCAAAAAAACTAAGTCTTGAGTTGATAGCGATCCTTGTTTCCATAAAATATGTTAGGACCTAATTCTAATCTCCTACGTATCGTTACAGTTACATCTCATGTCTCTGTTAAAGACCAATCCAAACAGCCAGCTATGAACCTTACATAACTTTACATTCTACAAAAATATATTGAACCAATTTACATAACTTTATATTCGACAAAATATATTGAACCAATTTTTATAGGGATGAGCTGATATCTTTTAAACCATTTTGATTGACATTTTCCCACTTATTTCTTACACAATAAAACCAAAAAAGAAGAAGGTTGTGACTGTCTAAAACATATGACATGTCATTGCATAAATCATGAGAAGGAGCTTGGCCTCACTCTATTCATTGGATTTACATCGAAGTATACTTTGTTCGGGTTGAAAGAGATAATTAATTATCATATCCATGCACTCTCTCGCTATCCAACAATATCCGTGTGAACTTTGATGACTGACCATTGAAGTGGTAATAGGGTTCCCAAATTGATTCAATGTGAATTTACCAATACCTTGAAAGCACTTAATTAACTCTTCTGGAACAAAAACAACATTATTACAGGCCATTGTAGCATATACCCCTATCCTTACATGTGATCCATTTCCAATCTTCTAGGCCATAAAGCTCCGAATTAGAGGAAATTCCAGTGTCATAGATTTTCAATGGTTTGACATTATGAGGAAGAGCCTCTTATACCTGTTGTAGAAGAACTGATTCCAAATTTGCAATATGAGTTATAAAACAGTCCAACAATACCTAGGAAGTCCAAATCCATTCATAAAGGTAATTTGATGGGGACCATCAAACTTCCAAAGGAATGAGGTCTTATCCATGTACATATTAGATCCATGTTGACATTGATACCATATAGGCAAGAGTTACAAAAGGAAGTTTTAGGAAGTTTCTTCTAAGCTTTATCTTTTCTTGTTTTTGTGCTCTTAGTTCACTTGGGACAAAAAGAAAGAGCAAGTGAGGAAAACACAGAAAATAAAGAAGCAAGGATTCAATCACAGTAGGATGCAGACCTGGACCGAGACTAGAATTCATCACTAATGCCAATGCACAAGGCAGAGTGTAATGATATGTAATTGTGCTTTGTATAGTCATTCTCTCATGGAATAATTTTTCTTCCTTGGATGTTTTCTTTGTTCTATAATGAATCTTTAATCTTGTTTCTAGTCTACCTTCATTCTTTCTAAATCCCCTACTCTATTGTTGCTTTTGCAAGCATAAATCATGACACATCTAAAGCAAATTGTGCCTTGTTTCTAGGAATCTTCATTACAGTAATATGTATTGGTAGGTGTTTCAAGGCATCCTTTAGTAGTTTTGATTTCTTTGAAATAAATTTGTTTACATAAAGTGGAGAATGTTCCTCACATAAAGACTCTTATTTTCATGTTGTTGGTACCAAGTTGATGACTTAAAATCCTGTTTAGTTTGATGTGGAATCTAGAACTCATTTAGATGTTTCTTCACATGAAAACTCTTCTACCCCTGCAAATGGGCCAAAGGTGGTGATTCCAGTCATTACTAAATTTGACATGGATCCCATAGCTATGACAATAGCTTCTCTTACATGTCACATAGCTAAGAGACAAATAGGAAACACCATAAAAAAAAAGACAATCTGTAAGCCTTTGACTGTTGGCTTTAAACTTCTTCAAGTCTACAACATACCTCTATTATGAACTCTGGAAAATACATATTCAAATTCTCTTTTCACACCTCTATAATGCAGACTGTTTTTGTGTCAAAAGATTTAGGGAATTCTCAGGAATTGTGGTTGCATGATCAATATCCCAATAGATCCATTGTTGATGTCATTGGTTAAGTGATCTACTAGTCTCAGAGATTTTGAATGGTTTGACATTATGAGGAAGAGCCTCTTATACCTATTGTAGAAGAACTGATTCCAAATTTGCAAGCTAAGTTGTAAAACAGTCCAAAAATACCTAGGAAATCCAAATCCAGTCATAAAGGTAATTTGATGGGGACCATCAACCTTACACTCTCTGCATTTTTGATACAAAATTTACCCAAGAGTGATCATAATCCACCAACAAACCTAATTCTTTAGTTGATAGCCATCCTTATTTCCATATTTAAGTGGTAATAGGGTTCCCAAATTGATTCAACGTGAATTTACCAATACCTTTGAGTCGGTAGATTTGAAATTCATATTTTTAATTAGAGCAACTTGTATCTAGGCATGACATTTCCTAAAGTTATTTTATGTAAGACTACCATGGCAGAGAAAACCATAGATCTATCAGAATAGTTGCAATAGAGTCTGGAACCTTTCATTAATTAGTCGTGGTTGAAGGAGATGGGTCATAGAATGATGTGGCTAATTTTACTAACAACAGTGCTACTGTAGAAGATTTACATTTGTCAGGATGCATTGAAATAACAAACTAAGGATGGATTGACTATAGAGAATTTTGTAAATTCATTTTGAAGTCAATAGACAAAGTGTGACTGGTTGCTGCAATCCTTAGTTTGCTGTTCAAATTTTCAGTTATCTGTATAATTCTAGATTTATCATTCTTACTTGCTCTTTTGAAAGTTTTTCAGTTTTAAGCTACTTAAGGTTTGTAAGAGTGTAGATCTATGTTCCACTTTGAACTTCAAACCAAAAGTCTGCATACCTTTGCAATTTTTTTTTAATAGTCCAATTCAATACAAGCAATTTTCCATGGATAGGGTTCAAGATAAAAAAGTAGAATTCGTTCCTTTGTAACAATGAACCAATAAAATTCATAGATAAATTTTGCAAAAAATGTACTTCATTAGCTAAGGCAACGATGAAGTTAATGACCGTACCTGTTCAAAGGTTACAAATTTTCCCAAGATTAGTCAAGGACTGTAAGCTAATTCAAGCCTATTTGTCATTTGACCAAATCTGGAACATTTCCACCAATCAGACATTGAACCATAACAAAAATCTTAAAAATACCTAAACCGTGTTATAACTTCAATATACTGCTTCCTAACAGGCATCAGTCTTATTACCCCAAACACACATATTGTAACCCACATATTGTAAATCACACAATATATAGTTGATGTTCACTGCAGTATTTGAATGTGACACTCTCAGTTTTCCATAAAGCCTAAAAAGCAGTAGTCAATAATCACTGCAGCCAAATTGTGGACCCTTTCCCCTAACATAAAGTAGAACTACGAGGAGAGATTAAAAAAATGAAACTGTCATTATCATGATACCTATTGCCATGCGCCCAGAAGCACCATTACAATTTAAATCTTTGAGAAACTATCATGCAATAAATTTAAAAATCATTGGATTTACTCTTTAATTCCCTTATCAACAAATCACTACCATACCATGATTCTTTAATTCCCTTATCAACAAATCATTGCCATACCATGATTCCTAAGATGTGACAAATCACTACCATTACCATGAAAACTACCATATTTGATTATTGCCCATCCTTGTATATCAGCTAGGGCACTCATAGCTCTACTTTTCATGGCATAAAAGCATCATAAATCCATCTTAAGTAGTGACCTATTCAGCTAAGAGGGATCCAATCCAAATACTGATGGTGAAAAGCTGGAAGTGCAGTCTTTTTAGACCTCTCAGCTTAAAAGATCGAAGGTTAGGATTGCTTATGCTTTTGTGAGGGGATCTACTTTTATGTGTGTGAGGGGGATCAACCTTTTTTTTATGTGAGTAGAATAGGACATCTCCCCAAGCCAGGAAATAGAGCACCTTGCAAACTTGTATGGCATTGAAAAGGTGTCACCATGTTCTGCCCAAGTACAAGATATCTTGACAAATTTACATTGTTGCTAACTCTAATTGTTGAAGGTGCCTTTGGAAGATAAAATTGGGTGCATATTTCTGAAAGACTGACGCACCTGCGAATAATGCTTCAATTACTGGCTAATTTATATGGTTGAATAGCTAAATACGTTGTGTTGTTCAGGTATTGTGTCATTTAAGGTTGCTACCAACTAAATGATGTGAGTTTTATAAGTCAGTTTCTTATCTATTTGGTAGTCCTAAACTTATTTCAGTTATGCTCAAAAGTCACTTGAACTGCACTTTCCTAATCCCTTTGTAACAGCAGAATGTACTCATCTGGACTACAATAAGTGTTTTTTAAGCTCTTCTTTGAAGTCTTAATAAAAAAGAAAAAATGTTTCAGCAGAATTATAATCATATTAATAGTAGAAGTCAAAATTTTGTATCATTATAGTCATACCCTATCAATCTATCAATAACTAACAACTTTAACATGCATGTGGCTATTCTCTTGTCATCAAATGTAAGGCTCAGCAAGTCAGGTTAGGCTAAATGAAATAGGGGATCATGTGGAGTTGATCATTCATTGGCGTAGGTGGCATGTGATTGGAAAAATATTTCTTAGCCTCCAAATCATTAATTCCATATTCATTGAGGGATACTTCCAAGGTGCCCTCCCCATTAAATAGATGGCCCACTGAATTCAAGTATAAAGCCTCACCTTGACTGGAAAATTTAGTTGCAGTCCTTGAATCTGCAACTGATACATATATTCCCATGCATGTATCCTTACCTGAGATCTCACTCATAGGTTCTAAAGTGCCATTTTTCTGCAAGGATGGAACTTCCATGTGATTTGCTTTCTGTACTGATGTCTGCTTTTCTGTGCATATTTTGCACGTCCTTAATGAATCACTAATTAAACTGGATGAACAAACTACAGAACCATGCTCCGAAAATGGAAATAGTACAATCTTTCCTAAATCCTTTCTAACCAACTCAGCAGTAGCCCCTGAGGAGACATTCATGTCATCAACTTTAGCTACTGTAGATGAAGACTTCTGTGCACTGCAACTTAGGTTTTTGTGCCTTCTATGGGGATAAACTTGAAGTAGCCATTGACGTAGGAAATGAAATGTGATCGAACAAAGATTTATCTACCTTCCAATTACAATGACCAAGTTAACTAAACAATATCGCTAAGACACCCTCCCCTTTAGATTCGAAATGTACCTTAGGGCTTGGATGCAGGGTAGCAGTTGATGGTGCATGTTGCTACAGCTGCTGTTTTTTATTTCTCTGCTCAGATTTAGTTGTCTTTCTCATATTTTCCATTGTTATAAGACCAATTAACTTCATAAATTCACTATTCTTCTTTTCTTGAAAAGAGTTATTTTGTTCCAGGCCAGGGGTAGAAACAAAAGTTAAAATAATATTTTCATTAGGAACAACTGTTTCTGGGCTAGGCATGTTCACTGGCAAATTCTTAACTGCAGCATCAGACTTCTTTGTGTTGAAATATTGTAACTTCGAAGAATATTCTATATGTATCTTTTTGTGGTCCCCGATGGTCCTACCGGGAGAACCATTTGTATTACATTGTACCCTGATGCTCCTAATCGGAAGAACTAATAAGAGTCATGAGGTAGTCCCCTCTAATTGTAAAGGTGGGTCATCAGCACCCCAGTGTGGTTACTTGAGCCTACATGTGTACCTCGAGCCTACATGATTTAAATTGATCCTACATGTCAAATGAGTTAACTTAAGTGAACAGATGAATATAAATAGAGGTGTAGTGCTCCTCATTTGAGACACACACACTCTCACTTGTGTAGCGCATTAGTGGAGAAGAGAAGTAGCTGGAGAAGGAGGAGGATTAGGCTTTGATCTCCTTGCTGGTTTTATCTTTTATCTTTTTGGGGCATCTATATTGAGGAATCTTTTGCTGGGTTTTTCCATTTAGGGTTTTCCCAGGATAAATATTTGTGTTCCTTTTTTTATGGTTGTGCTTGCCTATCTTTTAGTGATCCTGTTTATATGCTTTTATCATGAAAATGAAATGAAATACTGATGTCTTAGCTAAGCATATGAAAATTTAACATGGTATCAGAGCCACCCTGAAAAGAAGACATTGTGTAGCTATAGAATATATGGCTTCTTATTTTTTTGTTCTCTCTCCACAATTGATCAACAAAAGAAGGCTAGGCTGACTCTCCATTGAAGGGCACATATTTATGTCGAAGCGGAATTCGATTCCAAGCATTTTCAGTTTTCGATGCGGGAAATTAGGGCTTCTTGCAGAAGAAGAATTTTTGAGTGAGCCTAGCATAGGATTTATCTCCTCATCAAAATCAAATTCTAGAGACCTGGATCAAGTTTTTTGGTTGGGTGAAACTCCAGGAAAGTTAAACCCTAGTTTGACCCCGAGCTAGAAAAACCCTAAATACTAAAACTGCTAAGTTTTGGTACATTAGCTATATGCTGAGATTGGAAAAGGTTCAGGAGCTGAAAATTGTAGAAGCCAAATATAAAATCCTGATGTAAACTATATCCAAAATTCAGCCTTAGATACAATGTATTTTGGGAGATATGATCCCTCCAAGTTAGGGTTCTAGCCTCTTCCAGAATTCATCCCTAAACAGGACACCTGGGGAACATTGCTATAGCTTGGGATAAAGAAGTCCAAATTGAATTCTTGAAGATGTTCCAGAAATATCATGGACTTTACTTTCCGTGGTCAGAATTTTAGAACCAAAAGATGAAACAATGACACATGGTAGTCCGTACAAATTCACTATTCTGAACAGTCCTGTAACAGGTCACCGTGGGAAAAGGATCATAAATACCAAATGGTGAAACCAACTGATGAAACCTATGGTGTTGGATTAGAGACATGCGAGGTTACCTTAGTGTGAAATTTCAGACACATAGAGCAGTAATTTCAGAGATATCATAGAAATAGTGACAGACATTTCTGCAGAAGAAATTGGAAAACCAGGGCTTCCTGTTCCGGGAGCTTCCCTCCACTGTTTTCAGAAAAGGAGTACATTAGACAGCTCCATTTGAAGATATATATCTTTCTATCCAATCATATCTTAAAGATTCCAAGTTTTGAAAATTAGGGTTTCTATGACAAACCCTAAATCAGCTAGCTCTGGAAGCAGGACGGATACCTCAAATCGGTAAGATCTAATCTTTTGCTATTTTCATTTGAGGTTCTCATTTCAAAGTGATATATCACATCAAATTGATGATAAGCTTGGTAAAGTTGACAAATTCCAAGCATGGAAGTATTTGATCTCTCTAAATAAAATTAATTGGACACCTACATAAGTAGAGAGGTTCCAGTTCCATACGGAGATGAGGCTCAAAGCCTTACACAAGAAGAACTTGATCAAGGCCAAGAAGATCATTGTTGATTCAATCACAGATCAACTTATACCACAAGTATCTTCCCTAAAGACATTGAATATGTTTGATTCCTTGATCAAGCTATTTGAAGATAAGAAATTAAATCAGAAGATGGCTTTGAGAAAACAGTTGAAGAATGTGAAGATCCAGAATGCAGAACAACTTGAAGCAGTAGAAGAAGAAGTGGAGAATGCAGAAGTGGTGATAGCCACCTTTAATGGCCTCCCAGGATCATGAGATTCATGCAAAGAATGTATGCCAGAAGGAAGTAATTGCTTTCAGCTCGACTCATAAGAAGAGAAGAAGAAGATGGGAGCAATTGAAGATCAAGCTCTCACCATTCAAAGAAGATCCCTCAAGTGATGAGGAATATGAAGAACTCAATTCTTGTCATTTGTATAAGAAATGATGATTTAATGA
>LPNX010344760.1:0-14223 GCA_001517045.1 Pseudotsuga menziesii | reverse complement strand
AGAGAGAGAGAAATAAGGGGGTGGTTATGGGTAAGGGGAGAGAAGGAGAGAGAGAGAGAGAGGTGGTAGGAGGGACTTGAGATTAAGAAAGGGGGGTTAGGGGTAGGGGGAGTTTGAAGGGGGTTACAGAGAAAGAGGTTGAATTGCAACTAGGTAGAGAGAGAGAGAGAGATGAAGGTGGGGTGGTTAGTGGGAGGGAGAGGTGTATTAGGAGAAAGAAAGAGAGAGAGAGATGGGGGGGTGGTTAGTGGTAGGTAAGGGGGTATTAGGAGAAAAAAAGAGAGAGGGAGAGAGGAAAAGTGTTAGGGGGTTGGGGAAAGAGAAAGGGGTGGGTTTAAGCATAGGTGGTGGATTATGGGAGAGAGATAGAGGGGGAGAGAGAGAGATAGAGAGATTGATATGGGGTTAGTAAGGGTGTCAAGGATCATAAGAGAGAGAGAAAAAGGGATAAGAGAGGTCAATTGTAGGGTTGGGAGAGTGAATGAGTGAGGGGAGAGAGTGGGGTGGTGTTAACACCCAAAAATTGTTCACTACCTCATCTACCCCACTACATGGCTCATTTGTCCATTTTCTTACCATATTTCCATGAAAAACCTGAAAATCCCACCAAAAAAGTCTCCAAAAGGCCTAAAATGCCTCCAAAAGGCCATAAAACCACCAAAAAGCCTCCAAAAGGCCTAAAATTCCTCCAAAAGGCCATAAAACCTCTAAAAAGCCTCCAAAAGGCCAAAAAACCCCTTTTTTCCTCCAAAAATATCCAAAATTCCTCTAAAATAGCAAAAATCCCCAAAAGGGAAGAAAAATATAAAATAATGAGGAAAAGGAGGAAAAAACCCTAAACAGCTGCCCTAAACCATATGGTTTCCAAAACCATGGGCCAGCACTCCACCACTAAAAAACTATAAATAAGTGATGGAGACCCCTCATTTCACATCCACAATCATAAGCATCCTTACTCTGCCAAAACAGCTCTGGAAACCCTAGCTCACCCTTGAGCTACTTTCACCATTGAGAGCCCCTTTTGGCCCATTTCCACCATCAGAGAAGGAGAAGGAGCAGGCTGGAGCTTGGAGCAACCCTCTCGGATCATCGCAATGAGCTTCACCAACCTTCACACCGGAGGTAATATCAATATAAAAACCATTCTTTACGTTTTGTTGTTTTGTTTCATGCATATATTTAGAGTAGTTCGTTTTTCTGTTTAGCATTTTCATTTTCATTTTACTAAACTGCTACTAAGGAGTCACTTCTCCTTAGTAGGTGCTCATTCGCACAAGCTAGGGGTAAAACCCTAGCTACAGTTTTGGCGACTCCGCTGGTTTTCTTTTGAATCTTTGTTTTCAGTTTACAAAATTATTTAGCTTTTTCCTTTCGTCTGTCCCTTTTGGCCGTCGTAAACTACATTTTTTCCTTCTGTAGTCGCATCCCGATCGTGTCTTTCAGGCCTTTACCTGCGGCCCAACTGTGGCTATCAGACCGTCTCCGGCGCCCTGCTGGTGGATTTAAGTCTGTTACCTGCGATCCGACCACGGCTATTCAGCCTGTTTGCTGCGATCTGGCTGCGCCTGTTGGCCTTTTTCCTGCGTCCTGAACGTGGCTTTCAGCCCCCTCGCTGCGACCCGACCACGACTTTCAGCCTCTTCACTGTGAACAGACCACGTCTGTCAGCCAGAAAGCCGCAACCTATCCGCGCCTATTTCTTTCAAACCCGCGGTCCGACCGCTCGCTTTTGCCTCAAACCTGCGGTCTGCTTTCTGCATATTTTACTGTTTTTGAACCCAGCCCCTTTGCTGCAATATTTTCTGCATCTACACAGCCATCTGTTCCACCTGCAGCCCTACTTCCTTACAGCCTTTTCTGCAACATTATTTCTGTTCCATTTTACAGAATCTGTTTTGAAATTTCAGCATTTTAATTCAGAAAATTTTGCATGTTAAAGTTGTGGATTCAATATTATTAGAAGGTTGCCCCTTTGTGTGGCACTTCTATTTTGGGTTCATCACCTCACAAGCGCACACTCTGTCACCTAATTCAAGTGAGACTTAAAAAACTACTTAACTCAACCAACATTCTAACCCCACTTGGGGAACACAGAAGAATCTTTGTAGTTAGGTAGGATCGGGGGGATAGGATTCCAATAACACCCCTCGGTTACTTACACTTGAGACATAGCTGTTGTCCAATTAGGGAACCAAAATCCCCTAGTACTTTTTGGCACGGTCACAACCAGTTTACCAGAGGGCCTCTCCCTTAGGAGGGTTGAAGTCGCGAGATTGGTTCCGGAGGCCTGAGTGGAATACCGCACTCCATTCAATAACTGAAGGGCTACCTTTCGCAGTTCTCGAGATATCCCTGTATAGGGGTATTGTGGTAAAAGGACCAAACGATAGATTCACCTTTCTGGACGTGTCATGAATGGGGTATCTTAGTTTCCATTCTTCTAGGATTGACTTCCCGGTGTCCCTCCCGGTAGGGGGATATCTTAGCCACTTGGCTTTCCTATTCATATTGTTTGACTTGGATTTCATCACCTTGCAGAGGATATGTCTAGTTGAGTTAGAATACTTTTAGTTAGGTGTTTGCATGCTCCCTTACCTCCTTTTTGGTCTAGTGAGTCCACCGTTTTTTATGTTTAGGAAACCTGCTGTTTGTTGGTATTCTGACCATTTCTGTTGACACTCCACCTATTGTAGCATAGCTATTACATTGGGTGTTTTGAGTTGGTTGTTGGCCTGAGTGCTCTATTTTTCGAGCTCTCCTTCTGCACACTCGGTTGCATTAGGGTTTTTGAGTTGTTTTTTACTCACCTCAACCCACAAAGATTTGACACCATCTGTCACCATTGAGTCTCCGAGACATTCTCGGTGCCTCAGGGGCCAACCCCCACAGCACGGTTCACTTGACACCACCCGTCATCGACACAGATCATCTTCACCTGATACCACTTATCATAGATCTCGATCCTTGTCACTTGACTCCACTCGTCAATGGCATCGGACTCCGTCACCCGATAGTGACGCCCCTTATTTTACCTCCAATTATGAGCCAGAGTCTGAGAACCCCATTTACACTGCCCCTACTAGCCCCATGGCTAGCATGACTTCCACTCCCGTCTTGGTAGAGATCGCTGGCGGCCCATCCACCACTACACTAGCTACCACACCTGCTTTGGGTATGCCCTCCATGGGGCCCCCATCTACCGTTCCCCTCACGGCACCTATTCTCACAGTAGGAATACCTATTCCCACTCCATCATTGGCTCACACTACCCAGGGTGGTGCAGGACCATCCCACATCACCTTAGTTCCCCCACTTGGGGGAAACCTCCCTAACGCTACCCCTCCACTTGGGGGCATTGGCCTCAACTTGGTCCACCCCACTACTGTGTCACATCCTACTTCTAGTTTTCCATTCATGGCTAGCCTCAACCTGCCGGACCTAGCCAGATTAACCAACGACCCTATCCGACACGACCCTGCATGGCCTCACATGCCCACCAAGCTCCCCTCTGACATCCCCAAGTTCGAGGGCAAGGCAGGTGAGGACCCACAAAACCACAGTATGTCTTTCCATCTATGGTGTTCCTCCAACTCCATAGTGGACGACTCTATCTGCCTCCATCTCTTACAGCGCACCTTCACTGGCTCTGCAGCCAAGTGGTATATCGAGCAACCCCATGGAACCCATGCCACCTTTGCTTCCCTTGCATCAACCTTCCTACAGTTCTTCCAGTTACCTATCTGCTATGATGCAGGCATTAAGATCCTCCTATCATGCAGACAAAACATGACTACCCACATCATGGATCACATTCATGAGTGGCGTCGACGCCGTAGCTTATGCAAGATCAAATTAGACGACTGTATCTTCCTAGATTGGTTCCTCAAATCCATTCTTCCTGTCATTGCTAAGGATGTGGCATCCGAAAGAACCCAGTCTGAAGAAGAGGCCATCCTTAAGGCCCAACAATTCGACCTCATTTATGCCCAGTCGAGTTATCTCTATACCATTATACCTGATGCCCCTCACGGTGAGTCCTCCCAGCACGATGCGCCAGGGGCATCCCACGCTACCGATGGCATCATTGGCCGTGTCTCTTCGCATCCTCAACCATTTTCCATAGCACGCCCTACCCCTGGCCCTGACCTTTCGTAGGCTACCTCCCAGTCTGGAATAACCAACTCATATGCTCCCATGGCACACCACCATTCTCATGGACCCTCATGTCCACCACAGTGTTTCGGTCATGCGACTCCCGCTTACGCCCCCTCGGTCGTACCTCAACCCTACTACCACCAGTAGGCTGCACCAGCTCTTGCGCCTTCACCAGCCCAACCCACTTATTACCTGCTACAGGCAGCCCCTGCGGCAAACCCACAACCCCTTCCACAGCCCTATCAACAACCCCCTTAAGTTGCTACCCCTGCGTAGCCTCCACCTACATATCATCCACTGCAACCTGATCCAGCACCTGTGCAACCTCAGAATCCACCTGCTGCCCAAGGGCAGGTTTACGCTCAACAAAACCCGTAGCAAAACCAGAACAACCAATGCAACCAAGGCCAACAAAACTGCGGCAGGGGCCAAAATCGTGGAAATAACCAACCTGCAGACCAAGCTGGTCAAGCCCCTAATCCCCCTGATAATAATAATATGGCCCCTGCTAACAAAAACCTTGATCGCCCGCCCAAGTAGGCTAAAAACCCCAATTTGCGAACAAACCATCCTTGTTCTATTTGCGGGGTCTATTGCCACTACACACATTTTTGCCCACACATGGAGTGAGTTCGGCAACTTTGGGCTGAAGATTCCCACCGCCAAGGGCAGGAAGCTCCTCAAGCACCACCCAACCCCCCACAACCTCAGCAGCCACCTTTGGTGCTACAAAACCCCTTACCAAACCAAGGGGTAGTAAACACTCAACCGTTGGCTCCCCCTCAAGCCAACGCGCCAACCCAACAACAAATCACTTATGCTGCTCCTGATCAACCCATGTTTGGCTCAGGTACCCACCACTTGTTGATGATGTCCTCCGATGAGGTCAACCTCCAGACCCAGCAGACCCAATATGGCACCACCACTGAATCCCCTCCCGCCGATAAACCCACTAATGCTCATCCCATTGATCAGGCATTACGTATACCTCCACCTCCACTAGATGGCGTTCCCAAAGCACCTCATTTCCTACTTCGCCATATCAACAATAACCCCAATGCGCGGGCTGCGTCCAACTACAACATTGTCGATGACTTAGCCCAATCCCCCGCAGCCATGTCTACGTTAGAAGTCTTAAAAAACTGCCCTTCGCAGCGCAAGACTTTACTCTCAGCCATTGGGGCTATCAATCCTAATGATTCGAGTTTAATGGCATTTGATTTGGACCAATCCGAACCCCGCATGCCTTCCACTTTAGCGTTCCAAGTTTGTGTTTTCGTTCAGAATTTTGTCATCCATCGATGCATTATTGATGAAGGTGCCTCTACATGTGTCATGTCCACCCTCATCTGGCAGAAATTGGGATCCCCCCCTCTCCAGCCGTCCACTACTGCGTTGCGAGCCTACGACGGCCATTCGGCTCAACCACAAGGCCTATTAAATAACGTCCCCGTCCAGCTGGCTGGCAAAACCGTCCTCATTGACATCGAGGTTATCAATGCATAGCTTGATTATAACCTTTTACTTGGCCGCAGCTACATGTATGCCATGCGAGCGGTTTCTTCTTCCATTTTTTGTACCATGATGTTCCCCCACGAGGGACGCGTGGTCAAGGTCGACCAACTCACCTAATATGATCCCAATGCCCCCACGGCACCCGAAAATGTTCTCCCCATGGTTGAACAACTTGTTTCGAGTGCCACCACTTCAGTTGTTTTTTCTATGGGGCCCGGAGTTTACTCAGATGCGCCCATGACCTCGACCTTCCAATCTATTCCACCCCTGTCACCCGCCACTGACGTGTCTGACCTGTGTACCCTGTCCCATAATACACAAACTCCTACTAATCAACCGCCCTTGTTGCCTAAACCCCCTTTGGTGATACCCCCATCCATACCATTCCTTTCCTCTTCCCTCCATCAGGAGTAGTTAGCACCCCGGTCATGGCTACCCTCAGCCTCCCTGGTTTAACCTTAGGATTACCCGTTTGGTATCTTTCGCCTCCCGTTCCCCCGCCAACACCAGATGTCGTCCTACAACTGGTGCAACCCATTGTCACTACTATTCAACCACCTCCCGGTGTCGCTACCCCGTCGTCCTCCATGAACCCCCCCCCTCCTGTTACCAAACCAGCTGGGGGCAGAGGCCCCCAACCTTACTCTGCTGTCCCACCTCCCAAAACAGTAAAAAAACCCCCTACGTTTCGTCCTCCTCCCAAATGCTCGCCGTGCGATGAGTTGGGCCATGCGACTCACCAATGTCCTCAGTTACTGGCATTACAGGAACACATGGAACTTCTTGACGACAACCCCACTATCCCGGTTGTCCACCTTGATCCAACCCCCAAGCCTCACGACAAATCCCTGCGCACTAACCACCCCTGTGCCATATGCGGTATTTACGGGCATTACACAAATCACTGTCCCGATCTCCCCGATTACAGAGCAGCTCTCTTTGAGATGAACAATCTGGATCTTGAGACCACACCACCCACCATTGAGGAGATCCACCCCCTGAGTTCTCCCCCTTCTGGAGAGGTTAATACCATTTATATGATCTCTTCCGCCGCTACTCCCTCATCAACCGATTTGATGACACAAACTTTCCGCACTGATGAGGAGATCCTCAAGGCTCTCACTGCCCCGAAGTATCCCTAGGATGACAGTACCATTCCAATACTTCAGAGTCTTCTTATTGCTTTCAGACTCCTTAAAATTGAAAGCACCCATGAGCATGAACTGTCTTGGGCTCGTAAAATCCACACGACAGTACCATTCTATCACTTCAGAGTCTTCTTATTGCTTTTAGACTCCTTAAAATTGAAAGCAACCATGAGCATGAACTGTCTTGGGCTCGTAAAATCCACACGACAGTACCATTCCAATACTTCAGAGTCTTCTTATTGCTTTCAGACTCCTTAAAATTGAAAGCACCCACGAGCATGAACTGTCTTGGGCTCGTAAAATCCACACGACAGTACCATTCTATCACTTCAGAGTCTTCTTATTGCTTTCAGACTCCTTAAAATTGAAAGCAACCATGAGCATGAACTATCCTGGGCTCGAAAAATCCACACGATAGTACCATTTCATCACTTCAGAGTCTTCTTATTGCTTTCAGACTCCTTAAAATTGAAAGCAACCACGAGCATGAACTGTCGTGGGCTCGAAAAATCCACACGATAGTACCATTTCATTACTTTCGAGTCTTCTTATTGCTTTTAGACTCCTTAAAATTGAAAGCAACCACGAGCATGAACTGTCCTGTGCTCGTATAAATCCACATGACAGTACCATTTTATATACACACTTCTTCTAGTTCCCTAACCCATGAAGAAGTCCACCCGTGCCTCTTGGCGCTATGATCGATCCTCTCGGCAGCACCCCCAATTAGGTCGCCTTTGTTCAGAGTATTCTACAGTCTCCTGCCATTTTACCACAGCTTGAGTCTCCCTCAACCCAGTCAACCTCCCAGATCTAATACAGTTATGACCCCCTTACCACCAGTCAGTTTCATATGCTTCCCGATCCTCCCTGCTATCATACTCTGAACAAAGGAAGTTTGAGTCTCTACTTGCCCAGTTATTCCCCCCAGTTTATCAATCCTGCCATCAGTACTATCACATTTCGGTTTTCCACCTCACGCTCCTATCAAGGAAACATCATTGCCTTGATATTTGCAGGTCTCCCCTTGTCGACGACAGCCCCTCTATTCCAGAGGATAGACCCAGAGGCCCCTGCGACTTGGACCCATCACCATCCGTGGTGAGTGCCTACGGACCATTTTGGGAGGAGTCATCATTGCCTCTCCGAATGGTTGTTTCTCACATGCTCGACTTTAGCACCTTGATCGCATCGTTGAGAATCGCACAGGATTTATATCCCTTCCATTATTTGTTGAAGACCCCGGATTTCCCCCGACTCTAGCACATTGGTGAGTGACTTCGGAACGCCCAGTTATATGTTCCCATGGATGTCTGGGCTGCATTGGCGATTGTATTCGGAAGCCACCCTGTTCTGCACTTTGTTGAGTACCCAGTTGAGTTCCAGTTCAGTGTACCATTGCGAGTGTGACCCTTGTCACTCTGATCCAGCAGCTCAGCAGTTCCTTTGGTACCACATTCAGTAGCACTGCTATCATTTCAGTGTATCCGTTTTTCAGCTCATACATGATCAGCCCAGCAGTATGTCCCAGCCGAGCAGTATGGCATCCTACCGGTCCCTCTTTTCGGGCCTCACAGTTATGTTTATGTATCTTGATACGAGCATGGGTATGCCCGCCTCGTCCATATATTGAGATTCTTCCTCATTCGGTATTTGAGGCCATGTATATGTCAGGACCCCATTGTTATTATTTTGTTATATCCTGATACGAGCATGGGAATTCCCGCCTCGTCCATATGATCAGATGATTCCTCATCCATTATTGAGGTTATGTAATTTTAGTTCTTGTAGTTGGTTCGGGATCGTCGTTCCGGGGTTCAGTTTGTTTCTTCTCTTCTCCACACCCCAGGAAAACCACATATGACTTATGATGTCCATTGGCCATACGATGAGCTCCTGCCCTCGCACATCAGGGGCCAATCTGTTAACACCCAAAAAGTGTTCACTACCTCATCTACCCCACTACATGGCTCATTTGTCCATTTTCCTACCATATTTCCGTGAAAAACCTGAAAATCCCACCAAAAAAGCCTCCAAAAGGCCATAAAACCACCAAAAAGCCTCCAAAAGGCCTAAAATGCCTCCAAAAGGCCATAAAACCTCTAAAAATCCTCCAAAAGGCCTAAAATGCCTCCAAAAGGCCAAAAAACCCCTTTTTTCCTCCAAAAATATCCAAAATTCCTCTAAAATAGCAAAAATCCCCAAAAGGGAAGAAAAAATATAAAATAATGAGGAAAAGGAGGAAAAAACCCTAAACAGATGCCCTAAACCATATGGTTTCCAAAACCATGGACCAGCACTCCACCACTAAAAAACTATAAATAAGTGATGGAGACTCCTCATTTCACATCCACAATCATAAGCATCCTTACTCTGCCAAAATAGCTCTGGAAACCCTAGCTCACCCTTGAGCTACTTTCACCATTGAGAGCCCCTTTTGGCCCATTTCCACCATCGGAGAAGGAGAAGGAGCAGGCTGGAGCTTGGAGCAACCCTCTCGGATCACCGCAACGAGCTTCACCAACCTTTAAACCGGAGGTAATATCAATATAAAAACCATTCTTTACGTTTTGTTGTTTTGTTTCATGCATATATTTAGAGTAGTTCATTTTTCTGTTTAGCATTTTCATTTTCATTTTACTAAACTGCTACTAAGGAGTCACTTCTCCTTAGTAGGTGCTCATTCGCACAAGCTAGGGGTAAAACCCTAGCTACAGGTGGTCATTGTTTATATGTGTGTGTGAGAGAAAGATAGGATGGGGATATTAGGGCTACTGAGGAAGAAGGGAATTGTGGGAGAGAAAGACATAAATATCGAGGGGGTTAGGGGTTTGTGCAGGAGGAGGGAAATCATAGAGAAGAAGGGGTATAGGAGTAAGAGAGATAGCTATGAGAGGGTCTTTAGTGGTAAGGGTATGGGGATTATAAGAGTTAAAGAGAGGAAGGGTAAGTGTTAGGAAGAGAGAGAGAGAGATAGAGAGAGAGAGAGAGAGAGTTGGAGAGAGAGATCTAGTGGTGGTTAGTAGTAGGGGTTGGAGAGACAGGGGCATGGTTAGGGAGAGAGGGAGGTTTAGGGGTAGAGAAAAAAAAAGGGTGGCTATTAGGGATTTGGTGGAGAGAGAAATGAGTTGGGGTTAAGGGGAGGTGGAGTAAGGTTGAGAGAGCATTAGAGAGGGTGTTAGTAAGGGTTAGGGGGAGGAGGGGACAAAGAAGGAAGGAGAGTTGATAAGGGTTAATTGTAGGCATGAGAGTAGAGGGATTTTAGACAATAGGGGGTGAGAGAGAGAGGTGTTGTGGATATGGGTAGGTGGAGTATGGTGTAGAGAGAGAGAGAAATTGGTGGTGAATAGGGGTAGGGTTGAGAAGGGGGTTTTTGTAAGAGAAAGGGATAGAGATCAAAAGGGTTAGGAATTTGGTGAGTGGTAGCATAGTTAAATACAAGGGGTGTATAATTAAGAGTTATAGGGTTGTGGTCTTATGTTTCATAATAATTATAGGGAAAAGTGGTTAGGGGTGGGGGAGTATGAGAGAGGGAGGGATCTAAGGGGTTAGTTATAGGTGTAGGAGAGATAAAGAGGAGGGGGTTAGGGATAGTAGGAGAATTAGGGAAGAGAGTAAATGAGAGAGGAATTTAAAAAGGATTAGGGAGGTGAGGGGTGAGTGGGAGGGGGGGCTATTGTTAAGGGTGGGAGTAGGGATTTGAGTGTGTGTGAGATAGAGAGTGGGGAGACACTAGTCAAGGGGAGAGAGAGATAGGGGTATGTGTTATGGGTAAGTTTATTAGTAGGAAATTGAGAGAGAGAGAGATGTTATTGGTAGGTTGAGGAGTAGGTGATTAAGAGAGAGAGAGAGAGAGAGAGAGAGAGAGAAGAGAGAGAGAAGAGAGAGAGAGAGAGACAGATTTGAGTAGGGGGTGGTTAGGAAGTGTGGGGAGGGGGTTGGGGGAGATATTCAGAAAGAGATCAGGATAAGTTAGGGATGAGTATCTAACTTAGACAAACATGGGTTATTGTTGAGGAGTTGGGGGGTTTATATTTAGGTAGGAGAGAGAGAGGTTGAGGATGGGGTTTTGATAGAGAGAGGAGGTGAGTAGGGATTAAAGATTAAAGGAGAGAGAGAGAGAGAGAGAGAGAGAGAGAGGTGAGTACCAGGGAGTTAGGGTACAAATAAATAGAAGCCATAGGGATAGTGTTATGACATGTTGCGGGTTGGTGAGAGAGAGAGAGAGGTGAGTAGTGGGGAGTTTGGGTAGGGAGAAAGAGAGGTCGTAGAGATAGGGTGAATGGGAGTGGGATTTTTTTGTGTGTCTTAGAGAGAGAGAGAGAGAGAGAGAGAGAATGGGATGATTAAGGGTAGGGGGAGGGGGGTTGGCAGAGAAAATGGATAAATATGTGGAGTGTTAGGGGTTTGGGGAGGAGTAGAGAAGTTAGAGACAAAGGGGTAATACTTGATGAATGTGTGGATGTGGGGTATGGAAGGTAGTTAGAGAGAGAGAGAGAGAGAGAGAGAGAGAGAGAGAGTATTTAGTAGTAAGGGGATGGGGATTATATGAGCTAGAAAGACAAGGGATAAGGGTTGTGGAGAGAGATAGAGAGAGAGAGATTAAGGGGATTACATGTTTAGGGAGTAGTAGGGTAGTTAGAGAAAATGGGGGTCAAGTAAGTTTAGGATTAGCTTTGTTGAGAGAAATAGATAGAGAGAGAGAGGTGAGGGGGCATTATGGGTAGGGTTTAGAGGGGATATGGGGTAGAGAAATAGATAGAAAACAAGGAGTTTATGGGAGTAGGGATTTGAGTGTGTGTGAGATAGAGAGTGCAGAGACACTAGTCAGGGGTGAGAGAGAGATAGGGGTATGTGGTATGGGTAAGTTGAGGAGTAGGAAATTGAGAGAGAGAGAGAGAGACATATGTTATTGGTAGGTTGAGGAGAGAGAGAGAGAGAGAGAGATCTGAGTAGGGGGTGGTTAGGAAGTGTGGGGAAGGGGTTGGTGGAGATATTTATAAAGAGATCAGGATAGGTTGTGGATGAGTATCTAACTTAGACAAATGGGGGTTATTGTGTTATTATTGAGGAGTTGGGGGGTTTATATTTAGGTAGGAGAGAGATTGGTTGGGGATGAGGTTTTGATAGAGAGAGGAGGTGAGTAAGGATTAAAGGAGAGAGAGAGAGAGAGAGAGAGAGAGAGAGAGAGAGAGAGAGAGATCTGAGTAGGGGGTGGTTAGGAAGTGTGGGGAAGGGGTTGGTGGAGATATTTATAAAGAGATCAGGATAGGTTGTGGATGAGTATCTAACTTAGACAAATGGGGGTTATTGTGTTATTATTGAGGAGTTGGGGGGTTTATATTTAGGTAGGAGAGAGATTGGTTGGGGATGAGGTTTTGATAGAGAGAGGAGGTGAGTAAGGATTAAAGGAGAGAGAGAGAGAGAGAGAGAGAGAGAGAGAGAGAGAGAGAGAGATCTGAGTAGGGGGTGGTTAGGAAGTGTGGGGAAGGGGTTGGTGGAGATATTTATAAAGAGATCAGGATAGGTTGTGGATGAGTATCTAACTTAGACAAATGGGGGTTATTGTGTTATTATTGAGGAGTTGGGGGGTTTATATTTAGGTAGGAGAGAGATTGGTTGGGGATGAGGTTTTGATAGAGAGAGGAGGTGAGTAAGGATTAAAGGAGAGAGAGAGAGAGAGAGAGAGAGAGAGAGAGAGAGAGAGAGAGGTGAGTACTAGGGAGTTGGGGTACAAATAAATAGAATCCGTAGGGATAGTGTTATGACATGTTGGGGGTTGGTGAGAGAGATAGAGGTGAGTAGTGGGGAGTTGGGGTAGGGAGAAAGAGAGGTCGTAGAGATAGGGTGAATGGAAGTGGGTTTTTTTTTTATGTGTGTGTGTGTCTGAGAGAGAGAGAGAGAGAGATAGAGAGAGAATGACAATGGGTTGATTAAGGGTAGGGGGAGGGCGGTAGGGGGGAGGGGGGTTGGCAGAGAAAATGGATAAATATGTGGAGTGTTAGGGGTTTGGGGAGGAGTAGGGAAGTTAGAGACAAATGGGTAATACTTGATGAACGTGTGGATGTGGGGTATGTAGAGTCAATGAGAGAGAGTGGGGGAGGATTGGGTTAGAGAGAGGGGGTTTAAGGAGATATGGGTTTTATGAATAGAGAAATAGAGGTTAGCTTTAGAGAGAGAGAGGTTAGGGGTAAAGAGAGAGAGAGGCTAGGGGTAGAGATAAAGATATGAGTAGTTGATTATGGGTAGGGATAAGAGTGGGGTTGGGGTAGATATGTATATAGAGATGAAGGAGTTTTGAGGTTTGGAGAGGAGGAGAGAGAGAGAGAGAGAGAGAGAGAGAGAGAGAGAGAGAGATCAAGGGGATTACATGTTTAGGGAGCAGTAGAGTAGTTATATAAAATGAGGGTCAAGTAGGTTTAGGATTTGCTTTGTTGAGGGAAATAGATAGAGAGAGAGAGAGAGGTGAGGGGGAATTAGGGGTAGGGTTTAGAGGGTTAACATTTTGGGGAGAGGGAGGGAAGTTAGAGAGAAGGGAGGTATAGCTGGGAAGTAGTGGGGTTTGAATAATATATACATAGGGAGAGAGAGATAGTGAGAGAGAGGGGGTTTGGAGGAGGGGGGTTCGCAAGAGATTAGGGGGTTAAGGATTAGGGTGTGTAGGATTGGGGTTAGGAAATGAGAGAGAGTGGTATATATAAGTAGGGGTATAGTTAAGGAGTGGTGGGGTAGTGGGGAGGAGTGGGAGTGGTTAGTGGTAAAGAGAAAGAGAGATAAAGGGGGGGAGTGATTAGGGGTAGTGAGTAGGAGTGGGGTTGGGGAAAAGAAAGACATATATATTAAGGGTGTTACAACTTTAGAGAGGAGGAGGGAAATTACAAATAAGGGAGGTTAGTCATAGGGGGGATTATTAGAGAGAGAGAGAGAGAGAGAGAGATAGTGAGAGAGAGGGTGAGAGTTAATTGGAGTAGGGAAGAGAGAGGTTTGATGTTAGGGGGTTGGGAGAGAGAGAAAGAGTGAGAAATATATGTTAGGCGGTTCGGGAGAGAAATAGAAATAGATCAACATGGTTAGGGGGAGTATGCGTTGGGGGAGATAAAGAGAAATAAATCAATGGGGTTATGGGTTATGGGAGTAAGAAAAGGGGTGGGGATTATTTGTAGGTTGAGTATGGGAAAGAGAGTGAGTAAGGGGTGAGAGTGGGGTGGTCATTGTCTATGTGTGTGTGATAGAGAAAGATAGGGCTACATGATTAGGCTATTAAGGAGGAAGGGAGTTGGGGGATAGAAAGAGATAAAGATCGAGGGGGTAAAGGGTTTGTGTAGAAGGGAAATTAGAGATAAGAAGGGGTATAGGAGTGAGAGAGAGAGGTGAGAGGGTCTTTAGTGGTGTGGGGAGGGGGATT